>CAHIKZ030000079.1:742500-887500 GCA_903632075.3 Acanthosepion pharaonis
AGTTTCTCATGTATGCACAAAGGGCATGGGTCATTTAATGACCTACATATTCTAGCTTTTCTTATTAATTTCCATTTCACAGTAGGTGTTTCTTTTAAGTGTCAGAAATATTTCGATAGAGAAATCTGATTTCGGCATTTATTTATCCTAAAAGAACTTCAATGTTGGTTGAACCGCTTCTTGAAGTCATGTCTCGTGCATCCAATGTAGACTTTTACGTTGTCTGGATCATCAATAGATGAGATGTTGCACTGGTATACTAATGATTCAGTGCAACATTTATTATTAAGAGGACAGTTATGAGGATTTCTGCAGTTACATAATTTTTGTTTATCTTTATCCCTTTTTATTATTATACTGTTTAAATTTCTTTGATCTTGGTCTAAGTGTTTATTCAAGATGTTTGCATTATGTTTCTTAATAAGTTTTTCTAAGTTTAAGCTGTAACTTAATTTTAGGGTATTTTTATTGAAAATAGTACTGACTAAAAGCATTAGAAAGATCAACTTTTGCAAAGCAAATTCTGCCGTTTAGTTTTGTGAAAAGATCCTCCAGGCACTGGAAGTGGATACTGATGTGTTTCCAAAGAATTATTCAGACCGTTCGAGTAATCAGCACAAATCTGGACTTTTCCTTTTGTCTTTAGAACTATAATAGGAGCTGCCAACATGGCGTAATTAACAGACTATTACATCTTCTTGCTGAAGTCGTTACCGTTCTTTAACCATGTTCAGAGAAGCATAGGGTACTGGCCTTTTTGTCTAAAAATTGACTTAGAATCATTTTTAATTTCAGAGTAGCTGTAATTTTTGTACAGTACTCCAGTCCATCTTGAAAAACGCCACTAAACTTATTTTTAAGTTCGTCCGTGAAATGATTTTCAATATCAGAAACCGACGTGTGGTTAAATGGATCGAACACAAATTTTAGAGGAATTTCAAAAAAGGTTAAGTTATTCTATCGAGTCAAGAGGAATTAAATTCAATTTCGAATTATTTGCGGCATAACACAACAGAAAAGGTTCTATTTCGAAAGGAAATATAGCAAGTTAACTCGCCTATTACACGAATTGTACTTCCAGACGGGCTCATGGCTATGTGATCTGTTTGAGAAACACGTGGCTTTTCATTGTACCCACGTTATGTCCGAAGCTGTATCAAACTGAAAACGAATTAGTTTGTTGTTTACAGAAACAAGAATATATTTTCTGGTGGATTCTGTGTTTGTGGCGGACCTTTTCCAGTTTCGTTTTTTAAATTTTTTCATGTTGAATTTTTGGTTGAATTTTTGTATGAATTTAGATTTGAAAATCCTTCATTTATGTCCGTTCCAGTGACAAACATTTATATTTCTTGAACGGACAAACGCGTCCATAATGCCAGTCGCCACAATGCTAACATTTTGAGGAAGGTTTGTTTTCATCACGAGGCTGTTTTCTCGCGTGGATGTTACTGGTTATTGATAAATGCTAGTTTTTTTTTTTTTTTTTTAATCTGCATAGTGTCTCTTGATGCTTAGTAAATTATTGCATTCAGTGGTGAGGGCTTTTAACGTCGTCTTTGTCCTGTTCCAGTTTTCGGGTGCGAACATCAGCCTAAGTAGAAGATTTTAATCCTGCGATAAAATCAAACATTTAAACTGTTCTTCTGCGTGGGAATTTAATTTAAATTTTTCGCATTCCCGATTGACGTGGCAGCAAATGTCACATAATCGTCAGTGTCATCTTTCGTTAGCTTTAAACAGTTGAATATTAAGCAATGGATGTTTTTCTACGATTACTTCACTGAGTTGTTCCACTGTTTAAGTGAAGGTGAAATCCGTTGCCTGCTTTGATAAAATATAATTCATATAACGGTCATGTTCCTTAGTGTCCAGTTTACGAATTAGGAGACGAATTTTCCATTTTCATCTTTATAAGAAAAGTCGACGCGAAAAGCATCTAACGTTTAAACCACAAAGCAAATGTTTTTCTTCCCGCTGGCTCAGAGTGGAATTCTGTGATGTTGTTGGCTAAGATATCCGCTGAATTGGTATTTTGGTCTGTTCCAGCACGGAAAATTTCGACTTGATTCTGGAATAGTGCAGTTATTGCTTTGTCAATAACTGTTCTTGTAACTTTTGAAACTCTTCTTGCTGTTGGCGTAAAATCTCCGTAAGCATTTCTGGTGAAATTGCCATGTTGATTTTGAAGTTCGCCAAAAATTTTTATATCCCAGATTGTTGGGATGAACAAAAACGAATGGAAGTACAAGTGTATTTTAACACGTAATAAAACAAATTTTATTCATTTACTGTCTGAGAACAGCAAGGATTAGTTTGGATTTAAAACCTGAATTCCACATGCGTGTTAACATGTTGAATTCAGAAGTGTTCGCGGACAAGGGAAATAACTCAATTGTATTTTGAGTTATCGTCCTTTATAGCGGAAGTAAGTTAGCATACCCCAACACTTTACATCATGGAATGCAAGTGTTTTAGAGAAGCGAAATGAGCAAACAGTAATCATATCAATGCAATCGTCTTCATTCCGAGAAGGTGATGTGGTGTATGTACTTGTGTTGAGTTAGAAGGGAGTCTTCTATTATTAGCCCCTTCCGGAAAACCAGGCGGTTATTTCAAATAAATACCCCCTCCCCATTTAGACCAATCAGATAACAGTCAACGAAAAGCGATCAGAATTAGCAGAAAGGGCATCAGGTTAACGTGAGACCAGATTTGCTTTTTGTGACCAGGCAATGATTATTTATTAGCTTTCAGGACTTTCATTCATCCATTATATTCATCAGATATTTATTCACATTCAGATTACCATTTATTCAATCGTTATGTCATATTCAACTTCCGGCGGAAGTATTCAATCATTCCATATTGGAAAATTAAAACCCAAATTTTACATACAAAAAACAATTAGTTAATTACGTAGTCCCCATTGTTTTTAACAGCTCTTTCCCATCGTTCTACAATCCTGTTGTCATTTTTGTAGAAACTTTGTGTTTTTATTGAAAGAATATTTTTGAGGTAGTTTTCGACTGACTGTACAGTCAAATATTTTGTCATTTAAATTGTTCTGTAGAGATCGGAACAAATAAAAATCCCAAGGAGACAAATTAGGAGAATACGGTGCGTGCTGATGAGTTTCCATTTCAATTCTCTAAGCTTCAACAAAGTCTGTTTTGCAACATGCGGTTTTGCGTTGTCATGGTGGAAAATGACATTTTTTTTTTTTTTTTTTTCGATTTGTTAAAATCGGCTGTTTTTCTTGAACCCAAGTCTCCTCAAATGGCGAAAGGCAGTTGAAATATCGATTTTCAAACTCTTAGAAGTCTCTTCCATGGAAATCTTAAGATTATTCTCCACGATGACAAGCAGAACGTCTTCACCGACGTCGAAAAGTCGCCAGGAGTGTTGTTAACCCTTCAGATTAAAATCACCCTGACGAAATCTGCCAATCCCTTTTTTGACGGTCCGAAAAGCTGGAACACAATCCAAATAAACATGAATGATTTTTTTTGTCACAGTTCCGACGTCTATTTGTTTCAGAAATTCACAGCACATATGGCGAAAGTGCAACTTTTCATCCTCCATCTTTATGGCGTTCATATGCAGACAACTCGTTAACATTCAACAAAGTCCAAACCGCAACTGAATGTTGCAAGATTTCAATCTAGAACACACAAGAAATCGGCACCAAAATAAGCATCAGTTTACAAGATATAAACTCCTATATTTTACAGCGAATAAATGAAGCACAAACAAGTAAGAGACGCTTTCAAATAAATCTTATTAAATTCAGTAGATATGAAAAATTTTTTACAGTTCTTCTACAAACACGGCTCCAAATTAAATAAGTAGTTTCTGGAACCTGATTGTATAGGACAAGTCACACGATGTACTTTCTACGTCCGCGCGGTTGAACTCCAAATGATATGGAAATGGGTCAGGGCTCGGATTACTTAGTACATTACCGCGGAAACTTCAGATAGGATTTGGAGCTGAGCACCAGCTCGACATAAACCATAAAAACGGCTCGCCGTAAACAGCGAAATACAGTCAGTCAGTGAACCAGACCATGCTTCGATCAACAGCTTAGACACACGTTACAATGACAACGTGTCAACGATGATTTTTTTTACATACAAAACCACGACGAAACTAAGTCCTATATACCCTCTTTGTGTTCCCTGTGTTTTAAAATTACTGCTATCGCACGCAACCAGTCTTCAGTCACGCACGTTTCCTTAGTGTGTACAGCAAACACGCACTCGCGCGCGTATAGCATAATATACTACTTTATTTCCTCACTTGTAACAAAAACACTACGAAACTTTGCATACTCGCGACAAATCATTTCGAACAATCACACTATTGGTCTCTTCATGGCCGAAACAAAGAACATTGGTTTTTGATATATAAATACATGTATCTGACTGTATAATTGTCACTGTCATATTTAAATTGGTCTTCTTCCTTTTCTGCGAAGGTCATTTCTTCGCGTTGTTTATAATTTTTTTATTGTAATTTCTGGACATGACACGCGGATTTTATTTTTTCTCCTAAAATCTGGGTAGACTCCTGACATCCACAAGTTCCTTTAGAATTCGAGAGAGTGTTATTTCTTTCTGGTTGACATTCAACGGAACTTCTGTCGATCTTAATTTCTGTAATTAATCCAGGTTTCAACCTGTCAATTGACACAATATTATTCACATCGTCAGAAATATTAACAGTAAAATATTTTTGAATGCGATATAATAACTTAAATGAACCTGTGTACTGAACTTCCAGACATTTTCGTATCCTATCGGTTCGTAACCGTTCATATTCACTAGTCTTTAAGTCTTTGGGGACATACAAATTCGGCAAAGAATGCAGATGACTGTTAGATACTTTGTCAGACTCAAATTTCTGCATCACTTTAGCCAAATATTTTACATGTGAATTTATTATTTGATTATCCTCATTGTTTTTGTTTGTATTTATTAATATTCAAAAGAATTGTACATTAGCTTCTTTTTACAGTAGTAAATGACGAGTAATTCGAGTCATTGTGTGTTATTCTGATTCCAAGTAAGACAATAGGTAGAGCTGATAACCACGATTCCTTCCTGACAATAATTGAAGTTTTCAGAGTGAGATATGCACGTTCAATTAATCCATTTGTTTTTGGGTGGTAGGATATCGTTCTCAGTCTTTGGAATCCTATTATCTTCGAGAGTTCTGAAAACAATTCCGTAACGACATTGAGAGGGACTCTGAATCTGGATATCCTCGTGTTGACGAAAGCTTAGTGAAATTGATTGTGCTGAAAAATCATTTCTTCGCGTTGTATAAAAAAAATATGTTGTATTTGTGGACACGACACTCTGAATTTATTTTTCCATCAAAAATCCGGGTAGATTGACCCCACAAGTATGAAGTGGCGGTCATTTCATATTAATAAAAACGAGCACACACTTTTGCAATGATCTGATAACTTTTATTCTTGGAGAAGTCATGGATCTACTTTTCCTCAACTGGCTAGTCTAGGGATTAATCTATGTTTCTAAGTAATCTTAGTCCACTAAAAGCTATCGTATATTACTTAGCGAAAAGATAAGCACTGTCGATTAAACCCTCATCACCCTAAGAAACATCACGGAGGACACAGCATGATGCTTGAGGTTCTACTAAGTTTTAAATAAGAATTTCTCAAGTCAAGCCTGGTTCAAGTGTGGAGAGAATGTGACACCGAAATCCGAACATAAATTGGACTAGCGAAAGAAGCATTTCAAAAGCTAAACAAGGTGCCGAGAAACGGGAAAAAATCTTTAGAAACAAAGGAAAGAATGCTGGATTGCTATGTGGTATCCATCCTCTTATATGGCAATATGGCAGTGAATGTTGGATAACCCACCAACGGACGAGTGGGGAAAATAGAGGCAGCAGAAATGTGGTTGACAGAAGGATATTGAAAATTTCATGGACAGAGCGTGTAAACAACAAAGAAGTTTTAAAGAAAATGGCAGCAGAAAGAACATTTATACTCAAAATCAGGAAAAGACGGTTGAAATTCTTTGGACACATAATGAGGGCTTGGAAAATGTAAACCTCACGGGAAAAGTTCAAGGAAAAGGAAGATAGGGTAAATGCAGCGAGCTACATCTGACGAGCTTGTGTGAATGGGTGGCGTAATTGGCCTTAAAAAGGGAGAAAAATTGCTAAGAGCCAGACGAGATAGAAAATTGTGGAGAGCTATGATCACCTATGTCTTGAAGGGACGCGACACACTGAAGTTTACTGTTAATCGTTAACACTTTACAGACTGAATTTGTTTGTAAATTTTACCAGCTTTAAGGTAATCTAAATTTGTGAGCTCTCGGTCTATTCCGGTAGGAATATGCTCGGACTTTCAGAGACATTTTTATTCATAAAGATATTTATATTCTAGTTATTTCAATGCAATAAAACAAAGATTAGATAGAGTTATAAATAATTTCTGTCTTGTTTATCATTCTTAAAAAGAAATAGGGTGTCCCTAAACTCTGGACGCCCTAGGCAAAAATGCATATTTTGAAGAAATTAAATTTTCAACATTTTATTAAATTGGACTATTACCAAATAACATCTTCAATATGATTTCCATCATTTGTGATGCAAAGGTTGATGCGCTTTGCAAGATTCATGTGAACTCTATGCAATAACTTCACATTGCCGTCAATTTTAGCACATTAACTCTTTATGCGTTCAATCAAGTGTGTTGCATCTGTGATCTTCATTGAGTACACCTTCTCCTTTAGCATATCCCAGAAAAAGAGATCAGCTATTTCTTCTTTCGACAAAACCATGTTTAATTTGTGGAGGTAAAAAAATATATAGTTAATGAGATTTCCTGTGTGTCCAGACTTTAGGGACATATCCTGTATATTCACCATTATTTGCAAAGACCTGTTGTCACTTACCAGACAACTTTTCCATACCGTTTGAGTTGATATGAAGAACTTTTTAATGAACTTTTGAATCTAGTTTTCATTAGAGAAAGTTTCTCCTATCAAAGCATTTTGCAGCTATTGGGAAAAGGTAATAACTGGTTGGTGCAAGGTCAGAGGAATATGGTTAGTGCAAGAGAACAGACCGACCAAGTTCCAAATTAGTTTTATGTGTTGTTCTTGCCGTATGTGGCCTTACTTTGTCATTGAGGAGAAAAATATTTTTCCTATTGATGAGCACAGAGTACTCTTCTACCAAATGTTTTACGACGCGTTGCCGCTTCTGGATGTATAACTGTGGATTTAATTTCAGTTCCTTTAGTTTCATTGCGTTTTAAGATCTTTAAAGACCCCGACATTCCCCGCCACACGCAAAACATTACCTTTCTTTCTTCGATGGAACTCGCTTGTGGAGATTTATACTTGTTAATCCATTGCCCTTTTCATTGAATATTGTCGTATGTTAGTATATTCCAAATTACGTATTAGTAGTTAGGAAGATACATTCGTCTTAAAATTGGTTCTCAGGAAAGGAAATTACTCAACCTAATGCGAGCGCTTGAACTTCTTCCAGCGTGATTGAAGTTTAAGATATCATAGAAATCAAATTAATGTATTTCTCCCGCTTTAAACTTGTTGAATCAAGCATATCCATCTTGGCATTCATAAGCCTATGCCTGCTTGTTATGGTATTAAAATTCGGTCATCAATCAATGAAGAAAATCCTGAAATAAGTCGCTAATTTCTTGGGATACGGCCATGTTTTCCGGCCTAATTTAATAATATATACCAATTGTTGTTTTTAGATTCAGTTGTAAACAAAGGCACGTGTTTAACTGGCTCACCTGAAAAGGGTTAATCCAGAGAAAATTGCTCAATTATTTTTATTATCTAAAAGAAGAATTTGGGTTAGGTTGGTTAGTTTGACGATCTTTGTTTATTTAATGTCGAATACAAGCCTTGTAGGACGAAAATCATAAAAAATCACTCGAAAGGTAGAGATAGTTTCGTTTTTTTTTTTTTTATACCAGAACTTAAAAAAGAGGAGACAAGGCTTAAAAACAAAAACCGAGACAAACAGGGTGAGTTTTACGCTAGAGCCAAATAGACACGGTTTTACATTAGAAATAAAAAGGGAGACACAAATCAGGTTTTACACTCGAGCTAAGGAAAAAAAGGAGACAGTCAGAAAGGCCGAATTTTACACTAGAACCGAAAAGAAAGACACAGGTCGAGTTTTAAAATACAGTGGAACCTTGGTTCACGAATTTAATTCGTCCCTGAAGGCCGTTCGTAACCCGAAATTATTTTTCCAATACGAATCAATGTAGAGAAAAAAGAAAAGCACGGCACAACATACGAATGTATTCAACACGGCGATCGACTCAGAAATTATTCCGTTCATGTTAATCGAAATTTTGCTCGATAACCGAGGCATTTTCATCTGGAATTTTCTGTCAAAAAACCGATTTGTTCGACATGTGAGACGTTCGATAACCGAGGTTCCTCTGTAGACGGAAAAGTAAGTGAGATATTAGTTCGGTTTTACACTAAATCTCTCTCTCTCTCTCTCTCTCTATATATATATATATATATATATATATATATATATATATATACATACATAATGTGTGTGTCTATTTGTGCAGCAATCATTCTTTTATATAACTTTCATATTTGTTGTAAAACTTGTATAAAAGAGGGATTGCTGGGTTACTGGGAATGAAACTAAAAGACTGAGAAGACTGAAAATAGGGAAGGACAAAGAAATGATTGTCGTTATATTATTCACACTAACGACATAAATCTTATACGATAGGTACTGTCAGGGAATTTTTTTTTTTTTTTTTTTTTTTTTTTTTTTGGAACAATCAGCAACCGAAAAATTTTAAAATAATTTAAATAACTTCTTTGAACTAAGATTTCGGTTCTATTTGAAAGATAACAACCTAAAGCTAATCCGAATCTAAAAAAATAAATAAATAAAATAATTTCCGTATATAAATATCCTTTTTAGGCGTTTTTAAAATATTGGTACGTTTTTTTTTTTTTTTTTTTTTCGTCACTTGGTGACTTACCAATTAATAAACGCGTATAATGAAAATGTTGACATTCCACACTACTTCAAACAAAAGTTCAGGAAAGAAACGCCCATCAATACTGGAAAGAGTGATCGCAGTTGTTGAACTTGAGAAACCTGTTTTCCTGGAAAATTGTTTTAATATAAAGATTTTATAAATTTCAATCGACAGTAATACTAATTGTTCGGTCAATAAATTGCTTAATATTTCCCTGTACAGTTTGTCTCACCATTACTACTGTAATTCCCCATGTATAATATGCCTTCATCTATAATACGCACCCCTAAAATTATGCTGAAAGTGGAGGAAAATGATTCTACTCGTGCATAATACGCACCCCTTGTTTGGTAATCAAACCCTATAAATTGTACCTCTACAATTTCATTACGGCCAGCATTTCCTATTCATATTTAAAAAAGAAATTGGTTTTAAACATAGAATAATATTCTAATTTAGTTTTATGATAATTCTTTTTTAATGATTTTTTTGTAGCTGTGCATAACACGCACCCCCTAAATTTGGTTACAATTTTTTTAAGAATGCGTATTATACATGAGGAAATACGGTATTAGATAAATAAAAAAAATTATATTTTAGCCAAAGCCTGAAGACTATTTACTCTGACACTGATTTTGAAATAGTTCCTTCTATTTTTTGATTTATTTATTTCTACATTTAGCGCCATTTTTAGCCTTTCGTCATTTCAATGTACCGTAATTTCCCATGTATAATACGCCTTTTTCCATAATACGCACACCTAAAATTGTGCTGAAATTGTGGGAAAATGTATAATACGTACCCCTTGTTTGATAATCAAACCCTATAAACTGTACCTCTCCAATTTCATTACGGCCAGCGTTTCCTAATCTTATTTCAAAATATGGTTTTAAACATGGGATAATATTATTCTAATTTAGTTTTATGATAATTCTTATTTCATTTTACGGCAAATTTTTAATGATTTTTTTGTAGCTGTGCATAATACGCACCCCTGATTTTACTTATTTTTTCTAAAAAAGTGCGTATTATACAGAATTACGGTATTGGATAAATAAATAAGTTATATTTCAGAAGTTATCCAAAGCCTGAAGACTTTTTATTCTGACTTTGTAATAGTTCCTTCCTACAGTGGCTCAAAATAAATACAGCTTTCTATTCACGTGCTGTTTAAATTCTCTGAATTCATGGTAACATGTACAAAAGAGAGAAAATTCCGTCTAAAGCAAAATTTAGGCTTTTCAGTTGGTATTTCCCCTTTTTTTAAATAAGAAAAGAAGTCAACCTCTTTTTTTTTTTTTTTTGCCTTTTAAATTCTTTTTAAACCAGTGACAAAAATAAATCATTTGCAGACAATTGAGTAAACTAGAAGTCAAGGTTTGTTACCGGCATTCTTTTGTGATTAATTACTTGCTACGACTGTAATTAACTGCCATCTGCCAAATGTTCAACTAGTGCAGTTTATTGAATTGTCTCTTCGCTAACAGGATTGACTTTTTTGTGTGTTTTCGTTTTATGTCAACTTCACACTGGAATTCTATTTTTCTAAGGAGATTGAAAAAAATATTTTGTTGTGTAGTTTGTGTTTATTTGTGTCATTCAACCAAAATATTTTCTCGGACATATTATGAATAAGTTCACCTGATTCACAAAGTTGGGAGGTTGACCGGTTCGTTAAATGCTTTTTTTTTTTTTTTTTTTTTTTTTTCTAGTTGTTTAGTTTTACTTTTGGCACTAGTGTAGATCTAACTCACCATTCGTTAGTAATGACTTGCGTAACACGTTTGCTAACCAACACACACATACACGGATCACTAAGTCAATAACTTGAAATATAATTTGCTGAATTTTGAATAAGATTTTAACAAAATAATGTTCTATGGGATTAATACTTACGAGTGAATTGACAAGGAAGAACGATATATTGGAGGAATACATATTTGTTATGCAAATTAATACTTTTTTATTATTAACCTACGAATTTTTTATACACACACACACATATATATATATATATATATATATATATTGAGAAACTGGAGAGCCGAATTCGAATTCCAGTCGAATCCATTATATTCACTTACGTGCTAATACCCTTGCGAAAGTTATTAATTCGCTTCTTCTCCCTCCAGCTATGGGTAAATAACAGGACAGACTGGGTTCTATAGTTTTGGATAGCAACTGGTCTAGGCGAAGGAAAACTCTGAATTCAAAACCTGTGTTGTTTGGGGACCTTGTGGCTCATAGTGCACCACATCTCTGTATTCGGCCTTTCAAAAAGTGTGGTTAGTTCTGCATAAAGCCTTCACCACTATAATCAAATCATATGTCTGGGCTGTCGGTTCGTAGGAACTCAGCTGCTTGACTCTCATACGTCGAGAGAGTCCACCATATATATATATATATATATATATGAGAGAGAATTGATTAATTTATTTTTGATCGTACATTTTTATTGATTCAAATTTTATTTAAGTGGATTTGAAATAGACACCTCGTTTTTATTTATTTTAGAAAAAGAAACTTGATAAAAAGCACTTTTTCTTTATTAATTCTTCTCTACTGTTCAGGCCGGTAGACATAAAAAGTATCCAGTAAAAATAACGTTTGAAGTAAAATATATATAAAATGTAATTGTTATTAAATTTTCAAAAATGTGTATAACCGATATTCCGAAAGAAAGTAATAAAATTGCATGGATAAGGGTAAAAAAGATATTTGTGTACTTACTACAACAATGCAGTATTATTTAATACCTTTTATTTACTATTTTACTAAGATTACTCAAGAAATAATAAAATCGATTCTAATAATATATATATATATCTCAATTATGTGGTGCAGTTTAATTTATATTACAATGAGTCATTCATACAAAAAGTAAATTAGTAAAGTTAATGAAATAAAAAGGCGAATTCATTTTCGCTAACTAAATTTTAAAAATGCATTAACCCACTAGATGAATGTTATGATCCTTGTTTTTAAAAATTATAAACTGTATTAGGTCTTCCTTAAATATGCAAGTAATTTCGACAGGTTCTCCGATCATCATCAGGCATGGAAACTATTTTGTTTTTGGCAAAATTCAGGTAGCATCCGAGACAAAAAGATATAACGCAAATCGAAATTTTTTTTTTTTTTTTTTTGACGTGTGCTCTTGATACGACGTGTAAACTTTCGGGAAAACAACTGAGACATTGCTCTAGTTATTGAACTATTTAGTTCATGCCACGCTGATAAAAAAGAAAAAAAAATTAAATTCTTAAATTGCCATATTAGTAAAAAAAACCCTCTCACTTAAATTTTCAAAAATTCAACCCTAGCGTTGCGACTGCACGCTCCACAAGTTTTATCTGTTATCAATAACACACACACACAAAAAAAACAACACATATTTCGATATGCAATATATTTTTTCGTCTCTGATGCTACCTGAATTTTACCAAAAAGAATATATATATATATATATATATATATATATATATATATATATATATGAACTAGCTGTAGAGCTTTTACGTATAGAAAATTAGATCAGCCGATTCGGCTACCTTGATTTCAACCTTTCATTAATCTTCTGTCGATTTCGGTCAATTGATTTCTTAACGCTTTATTTTTTTTAATAAAAATTTGATGAATGCTATATTTTAAAAATAAATAAGCGCGGGACGTGAGGTGAGTTGGAGGGAACATCAAGTGTACTCGAAATGTATCGGTGGGGATTAAATGAAATATACATACTTTCTTTTCCTCCCACTTCATATGAACTCGAAAGGAACTTTTTAGTATGTATATAACGGGTTATAATTTCCAATCTCAGATTCAACAGGTTTTTAGATCTGGAAATGTTATATCTAATTTTTCAAGTTGACAAATGTTACAGAAATTACTGTAACTGTTGTATGGTTTTGCTTCTTTTGTTTTGTTTTTTTTTTAATTTTCCAGTTTGCAATCGGATCTTTTTTTTCTTTTAATTCCCACACTTGGTTGGCTAGTTTAGTAGAATTTCTAAGGCTTTCTAGCTTAAAAGATGACTTATGATTGTACCACCTCTTTTTAAAGTTACCCTCAGTACACCCTATGTATATTTTTTCTGGTCATTTGTATCTATTACTTCTGCTTTGTAAATTACTGCTTCAGTTTTGCAAACTCCATTTGAGGGACATCTGTTTTTATTTCTACAATTGCATATTTCACTGTTAACGATGTTTTGCTGCATGTTAGTTTTGAAACTTCCGTTGTTTTGTCTTTTTATTGTGGTTTCTAAATTACTACTACAGCTGTAGCTTAATTTAACTGTGTTTTTATTAAATATTTTATGCAATTCGGAATATTTGAGGAAGTGTTAAAGCAATTTGAAAAATATTTTCCCTATTTTACACTTGACGTCTAAGTTAAAAGTGGAGGGGGGGGGGGGTTAAACCAAATAATATTTTTCTTTTCCGCGAATTGTTCTTCATTTGTTGTTTTATTTGTGGTTTAAATTCCAGTTTGGTTTTATGTCTCTCTTCTTTTAATTTTCTTGCATATTCTTTCTTTTTAGCTTCGAAAATTATCGGCTGATTTAATTTTCTATTCTTAAGCTCTACATTCTAAATTTTTACCTTTTTATATGTGTATTGAACATTTCTTTTAATATTACTGTTTCCTGGTCTAATTCAACTCTGACTACATTAACTTATATATCCACTCAGTTCTTCTTCAACACCAACATATTTAATTTGGTTACAGTTCCAAGCAGCTTGACTCATTCTGGGGGCATCAGTCTCAATCCTGCCAGTAACCTGCTTTAAAATCACTGGCACATGTAATATGATAGTTTCCAATGAAATAAAAATCAAAGAAAACTTCGAAATAAATGGCCTTGCTAAGTAACTGTTGAATACTTGTTAATCTGTTGGATAATATTTGTTAGATTATCATAAGATATAATTCCATTTTTCTCTAATTATCCCACTGCTTACAGGTATTTTATCGCTCGCGCTTCCGCTAGCGGAAACTTAATGGTAATAGTAATATCAGCCATTTTCTTATAAAGAAAAATTTGGCATTCATTGAGTGAGCAACAAGTACTGTTTTCAGTTGAAATTTATAAAATCTTCCTCTTAAAACACCCTTTTTTAGGAAAACATGTTTCTCAAGTCCAGTAGTTTTTATAGCTCTTTCCAGTAATGATGGGGGTTTCTATCTTAACTTTCTATTTGAAGTGGTGAAGAGTGTCAACATCTTGATTATGTCTTTATTTCCTTTTAGAGTTGCATGTGCTATCCATATCCAATTTCATTGTTGGTAGTCCTCAGGTGATATGGTCTCTGTTATATTCTGTTTTTATATTTAAAGTTCTTTGTGAGTCTGTAGCGCCAGTCCACAAACTATTCAAAGAAGGATAATCTTTACCAAGAGCCTCAGGCTTTACTCGTTCAAAGACGTCTTTCACTATTGATCCTGGGAAGCGGTTATATACAGTTGACAGTATAAGAACTCCAGTAATGATAATTATTAGATATGAAGCTACAAACTGATAGGAAATATAAATATTTAAAATTATTTTCTTGTAACTTTTGAATGTTTGACTTTACAAGAATATGGATTACGTTGAGTGCGGGATGTAAGTGAGAGCTCAACATTAGGTTGATTGAACTTCTCAAAACGTTTAGAAAAAACAAAAAAAACCTATTCACAGGTCTGTTCATTTGCTTAAAACTTATATCAGTTAATTAGTCGCTACAACCGTGAAACGAATGAAAGTCTCTATTAAAGGCACCAAAGAACACCATCTCGGACACAAAAACACAACATTTTAGCGACAGCTGCAACTTTATATAGAAGAATTTTGGCCAAAGTCCAAATATGGTCGTAGATTGAGAAAATATTCAATTAACCTTCTAGTGACCTCGTCAAGGGATAAGTTTCAGCTTGACTTGATAGGGCGTGGATTAAAAAATGAATGTAAAGTCTTCTTTTATGTGCCGTGTCCCTTTAGGACGTGGACGATCATGGCTCCCTACAACTTCCTATCTTCAGCAACTCTAATCAATGTTTGTCTTCTTACTATCAACCCCCAGTTCATGTTCTGCCATCCATCGGTATTTTACTCGCAACCTCCCTACAATACTTTTGCCTTCAATATTCCCTGTGTGTGTCAAATTCTCTAAGCTCTCTTTTCACATTTTTGCGTCTTATATTGCTTATCCTTAGCAAATGTGTCCTTTTTGTTCCCATCCTAAAGAGGAATAGGCTCTGTCAGGTTATCTTGCCTTAGACACAGCTGCTGTGGCGACGGTATGTGTGGTGCCCTTATCATGCTGATCATAATCATTACCAAAAATACATTTTCGAATTTTTTTTTTCACCAGCAATACTTTTATGAAGGAAGAATTATTACCAACAATACATTTTTGAAGAAAAATTTAATACCAGCAATATAGTTTTGAAGGAAATTTTTTACCGGGGATACAATTTTGAAGGAAAAATTATTACCAGCAATACATTTTTAAAGAAAAAGTTATTTATTACCAGCAATATAGTTTTGAAGGAAAAGTTATTACCAGCAATACATTTTTGTAGGAAATAATTTTTTTTTTTTGGGGGGGGGGGGAATTATTACAAACAAAATATTACCAGCAATACATTTTTGAAAAAAAAATCTGACCAGCAATAAAAATTATCTTTATTAAATAATCCATTGAGGTTGATATGCCGTAAAACAAACCAAACCAAGCCAATCTAGTACTGCGCCTAAATTCTTAAAAACGAGTTAATTACTCTAAAAATATTTATAACAAAGACACAAAGAAGCTATATTACTGGAGTCGATATGCCAAGTCCGGACTGGTAACATTGCAGATTTTTTTCTTTGGATTTTATCAAGAATCGCTACATAAATAGCTAAAAACATCAGACCAAACGTGGTTCTTACTGAAAATGATATTCATAATCCATAATATTGATGACAGGAATGTCAACCTATTCAAGCGGGATAAGTCTTTAGACTCTTTACACTTCCAATAAAACCACAGTGGAATACAACAATTTCGAAAGTTGATCTGATTGCGTTTGCAGCAAAGTCTACTTTTTGGACCTTAAGAAACTGTGGCAGAGTAAATGAAGCTTCTTGTATAGTTAAAGCATTAGAAGAAACACTGGTGCATTCAGAGATAAAGTGTTAATGCCATTATCGATTTAAAAACACAAATGTTTGGCCTGATTTCGCTATCATAAAGTAATAGATCTCGTGGTTCCGTAATTGTGTGAAATTTGAATAATCAACCAGATTATGACCAACATTATGCTTTGCTAAGGAGGAGAAGAAGTTGACTCGGTTCGTTTTTTGTGCAAAGAAGTAATTATAACTAGTAGCTTAATTACACAAATCAAATATCTTCGACTTTTTTTTCTTTTATTTATGTTTCTGTGTATTCTTTTTCTTTTGCGAAATGGTTAAATGCCTTGAATTCTGAAGAAATCAAAATCTTAATTAATCATGGAAGTTTTTCCTTTTTTTTTTTCTTTTTTTTAATATTTCGTCTCCCCACAAAAACAAATTAACTAAGCAACTCGGCATCAATCCTTTGGTTAGCACATTTCTATTGCACTAAAGTTTTTTGTTTTTTTTTTAACGGAGATAGTTAAAAATGTTTTTCAGAAGTTAACGGTAACAGTGATTTACTAAGCGAAGCTTACACATGGCACAAGGCCGAAAGGATGGAGCATCCAGTGTGGATCGAACTCGATACTCGGTCGTAATTGATCTAGCCACATAATCTTTCTAACCACTGCAACAGGTCGAAGTGATCAAAGTGATTTACTAAGGCGTAGCTTAAACTTGGCACAAGGCCGAAAGTATGGAGCACCTAATGAAAATCGAACTCGCTACTCAGTCGTAACAAATCTAGCAAGATAAATTTGCTAACCATTACACGTCGAAATAAACAAAACAATTTACTAAGTGTGGCTCCGATGTGGTATATGGCAGAAAGCTTGGAGCCCCCGTGAGGATCGAACTCACTACACTGTCGTAATTGATCTCGCGAGACAAGCTTCATTACACCACGAGAGTCCACGGTAATAGTGGGTTTTTTTTCAGTTTGCATTAGGTGTGATTAATAACATATTCTATTACTGAAATAAGCTATTGGTAGATTAACGGATTTAAGTACGGCATACAAGAGGCACCATTTTCGCCCAATAAAAGCGAACAAAATATTCAGTTTTTCTCTGACGATGACTTTTACGCAAATATTGGAGGCTTACGACCTCATCACGCTGAATATGATGACTACATCTATAATGACCACAATTTATTAAACAAATACGTCAGAATTTTCATTCCCGCTGTAGTGTCTTCTTAATAAACCTAATACCAATAGCCGCTCTTAAAGATAGAAGCAGTAGCAGCCCTTAATAATTCTTGTATCAGCAGCAGCTCTGGGTTATAAAAACATGTGAACCCTTAAAATAACTCTTACTTCCGGGTTTTCCTCTTTCGAACTATGTGACATGAAATTTCCACGCTGAAGCTAAAAGTGTTGTGAACGCTTCACCCACAAACACACCAACACAGTAAGTTCCATTAACATTTCGTTGTGCAAGCAATTTAGTTCTGGAAAAAGAAACTTTTATTTTAAACTTTCCTTTTGTAAATTTTGTTTAATAAATGTTATCTTGCATTGCAAATCAATTGGTCTGTTATTTTGTGCATGTACTCTTTACACCACCATTATTTCATGTACTATAAAATATTCGTGTAAGAAATATTACATATTTATTTTTGAAGTAGCCAACACACTAAACGGCTAATGATTATATGTAAACTATCAGCAAATTTTGATTGTAGAAAAATATGGATCAGCAATCTCAATTAATGACATCAGCAAAGTTTTTTTATTATTATTATTTCTACCCGCTGTCTTTACTGTTACAATTTCGTCATTTCCACTAGCAAAATAAATATTTCAAGCGATTAGAACAGAAAATGATTAAACGCCATAATTTGCAGCGTTTCAGTTGCCATTTTAGCGACTTCCGACATTGATTGTTCAATGACAATGTGGAAAGGATTGCATACAGATGCCAAATAAAAAGGGAGACGCGATAAATGGGGGATCGAAAAAAATTACAAATGCGGTTTTGAATTTATTTTTTTATTTTTTTATTTTTTTTTTTTTGATAAATAGTGTACTTTGGGAAATTATTAAAAACAAATCTTTCCAAGTCGAAGAAATAAACCTTAAAATAAATGCCCATCAATATCTGAAATAAAATGCCTTTTGCAAAATCGAAAATATTTCCATGAAATATTCCCAGAGTTCCAATATAAATAAATGTCCAATGGCAAAAAAACAAAAACAAAAAACAAATAGGCGACGCTCTATAATAAGCCCGGGGAAGGAGACTTGGAGAAAATAAAAATAAAATAATAAAGACGTTTATTTGGATTTGACACCCAAGAGTATAAATCAGGAATCAATGCAAATGGTACTGATGGAAAATACAATAAACATTCCTTTCTTCAAGGATACTAGTGGAAAGCAGAAAGGGATTTGTCTTCTATCAGTATGGCTGATGCTAACCCACAGGTGAGTGACTCGTTCCGCCTTCTCGAGCTAACATTTCCAACTGACATGAAGTGGAAAGATTATATTGAATCGATTGCTATGTCTACTGCTAGGAAAGTTGGTTCAATGTGTCATGCTAGACAATTTCTCTCTCCGGAATATATCTTGCATATCTATAAGTCTACCATTCGTCCATGCTTTGAATATTGCTATCACATAGGTTTTAGTTCTACTGCTATACATTTAGAGATTCTTGATAAAATGTAAAGAATCTGCAATATTATTGATCCTGATCTGGCATCTCGGATTTAGTTGCTTTCCCGCCACCGTAATTTTAATTCCTTGTGCCTTTTCTATAAATACTATTATGGTAATTGTTCTGACGGACTTTTTTCTATGGCACCTAGACTTTATGTATTTAAGCGAAGTTCAAGATTAGCGACAAGGTCTCATTTTACAAGTTGAAATTAGATGTAGCCGTAAGTTCTATGCTAACAAGTTCTTCTATCGCACTTCTTACATGTAGAATTCTCTTCCAGCTTCTTGCTTCCCAGTCAACTTTGCTTTTAAATATTTGAAGATCAATGTCAATCGTTATCTTCTGTCTTTTTAATTCTTGTTCTTTTATTGACCTCTCTCCTTAATAGTATTCTCTTGTCTCTTAGTGGCTTTATTGTCTTGCTTAATGTGAAATTATTTTTTTAAAAAATGTTTCAAAACTTCCTGAAACCCCGGATAATATAGAATCCTATATATGCTAAGCTTTTTTTCGATTAATAGATATCTATAGCTATAATAGAACCAGGATCCCGTGGGATACATCACATCATACTTATTATAAATCCCAGGTTGTGTGTGTGTGTCTGTACGTTTATATATTGATCGGATTTCCTACATTTTTCAACCGATTTCAACAAAACTTCACAGAACTACGTAAAATTACCTTGCGGTGGTTCTGACAGCGCCCAAAATTGGAAAAACACAATTTTTTTGCACGAAATCAATTTGAAAACATGATTAAGAGGCATCGCGAGATTGAAAGGGGGACAACTCATATCGAGTTATACGTAAAAACCCAGGTTGTTTGTGTGTGTTCGTTTATATATGGGATCGGATTTCCTACATTTTTCAACCGATTTCAACAAAACTTCACTTTCCTTTTGGCAGGTAGTGTTTCTTATTGTCTTGCATGCTTTTTTCTTATTTTTACATTCAGAATGCTTTAAAAATTCCATTTACAAGACAATTGTTTATAATAAAATTCTATTCAATCGGTAGACTCATAACGATTGAAAACAATGTTTTTGTTTGAGTTTGGGTTTGACCAATTCGTAAAAAAAAAAAAGACATGCGTGTCCGTCAACCTTAAACAATAATCTTTGTCAATTTTATTTTTCAGTCTTTATGATGGTCGATACTTGATCTATCTCTTACTGTTACATCCCCGGGCAACGCCGGGCTCTACTGCTAGTTCCCTTTAAATAGCTTGGAGCCGCGAAAAAAAGCTATATCCCTTAATGGGAAAATCATGAAAGCGGAGAAGTAATAAACAGAAAAAAGGTGGTTTTGAAGCAATAAAATGCAGTATGAAGTACAGATGACGACGGTAGTGCGGAACGAGATGAGAATGTTTGTTTTTTTTACGGCTTATCAACCCTTTGTGGATTATTTAAAGCCGAAACATATTTCAGAGTGTAGGAGATCGCTTACAGTAACCGGCGTTCCCAAGTGGTCACGCATCTAAGTAATGACCGGTATCGAAACAGCTTAACTGGAGTGATCGAACGAGAACAGGTATTCTACAAATATAGACAAGAATTACATTCGGTATCGAGTCGGTTAAACAAGAATTGTGAACGGGGACCTATTTCACCATTCCTCTCTGTTATTGTACGTTGTCTAGCCTATGTCCTGCGCATTTTACTAACATAGATGAGCACTGATCATTTAAGCATTCCATGCCACATCCCAAACGAATCTACCCATAGACAACAACGATCCTGCTTTCCCTCTCGAGTCCAATATACCGATGATGAGGTGGTGGTATAGATAGGATAAGAAGGATCGTGAACAGAAAATCAATATCTTCTACCAAGTGTTCCAAGAAATACGGCTCGAGATAAATCTTTCCAAAACAGAAACTATGAACTGGAGTTGGAATGAAAACAGTGATGGCACCAACTCTGAATCCATCATAAAAATTCAGGATGTGGAATTAGTAAATACTAAACACTTCAGGCACCTCGTGGTATGAATCATTTATAACAAATTTAATATAGAAGAGAAGGAAATCGAACATAGAATAGGCTGCGTCAGAGGTAGTCACCAAAAACAACGCAAATTGCTACAAAGCTAAAACCTCATCTTGAGCCATATTCTTCAATAGCCTCATTAGATCGAGACTTTCATGCGGATGTCATGTATGGCACCAAACACGTTCAGAAATATTTAAACTGTCAGCTGTACACGACCACTTCCGAAGATCAAGGGTGAAAAAAAAAAAGCTTTGAGTGAGCGAAGTCTGAGTGTCTTTCCAAATATTACGCTTCTTCGAATATTGTGGACTGGCGCTACACATTCACAAACAAAGAAGAGTACCAAATAACAGATACCATATAACTTTAGGACTACTAACAGCAGCAACAGCTAAAATAACATATGTAGCTCGAGGAGAAAATAATGACGTAATCAAGATGTTGACATTCCACACGACTTCAGATAAAAGGTTAGGAAGGAAACTCCCATCAATACTAGAAAGAGCGATAGCAACAACTGGACTCGAGAAACATTTTTTTTCCTGAAAAGTTATTTTAAGAGAAAGATTTTATAAATGTCAAGCAAAAGCAGTACTGGATGCTGTATCAATGTCTACCAAATGTTTCCTTGTAGGGAAACAGGTAATATTATCAATATACAATTGTATCTCTGTATTACCAAATTACTAGGTTGCCTAAAAAATTTGTCATTGAAGGACATCAGGAACATTTAAACCAATTGAAGGCAAAGAATTGCAAGTTAATTCAGAAAAAAAGAAATAATATTCTATCAGGATAGCACTAGACAATTACAATCTTTGGTAAACATTTCATTAGAACATTAGCAATCCAAGCATGAAACCTGTGTTTGAAACTCACCATGGTTGATTAAGGAGGTGATTTCTTAGTAACATCTGTTTGGAGAGATGTCCACAGCATGTCGTATTGTTGGAATGTGACTGAAAACTATAGCAAAAGTCAGCCCAATTCTTGTCAGAGAAAATGGATAGATAAAACTGTTCAGAAGCCATCAATGGCCATGCTAGCTCAGTCACAAGTCATTGTGGCTGAGGTTTTCAGCATACTGTTATGATCAAAGTGTTGATTACATCAGATTGTGCACGCTCTCCGAGAACCCGTAACCAATAATAGTAGTTTTTCTCATATAATCTAACTATCAGTAACCCCTAGCGTCCTAGTGGCTTTATTGCCTTGCTTGGGGTGAAATGATTAAAACAAAAAATACTACAGCTTCCTAAGATCAATGGTGAAAATAGGCTCAAACGAGAGGAACCTGGGGGCCTTGGCAAAGATCGTCCCTCTTTGAACATTATGAATCTGTAGTGCCAGTCCACAAAGAACTGTACCAAATAATAGAAACCACATCACTTGAGGACTACCAACAATCACAACAACTAAACTAGATAGCATATGCAGCTTGAGGAGAAAATAATGACGTAATCAAGATGTTGACATTCCACATGACTTCAAATAAAAGGTTAGGAAGGAAGCTGCATCAATACTGAAAAGAGTAGTAACAGCAACTGGACTTGAGGAACCTATTTTCATGAAGAATTGTTTTAAGAGAAAGATTTAATAAATTTCAATCGAAAACAGTACTGGCAGCTCGGTCAATGAATGTCAAATGTTTTCTTCTATGGGAAACTGCTAATATTATCATTACCATTTGTGTTTGTGTCATCCACCAGCCATTTGTTACTTTTGTACTCCGGCCATGTTACATCTGGTGCCTTTGCCGTGCCCTCGCATTCTTATAGAAAGCGAGAAGTAAGAGAAAAGAAACTATTAAAAAAGAACACACGGTTCCATCTGATTGATTCATAATAAAATGATGTGATCTAGTTGCCAATCTAATAATACGCTTAAATTTACCGGCGAAGGTATCAACGAAAAGAGCTCATTAAATATTCTTCGTCCACCCGGCATCGTTAGAATTGGTGCCAGATCCTTTGACGTAGCTGTCCGTTCATTTTTGCATTTCTTGCTTTCCTATTCCTTGCATCGTTACATCGCAAATTTTAATGTAAAGAATATTCAGTTAGAAATTAACGATCATATCTAATAAGGAACAATGCGGCTTTTTCTGTAAGTTTTTGTCTCTCTGTCCGTATCTTCCGTTAAGCTAAAGACAATAGATAAATGACATTGACAAATAACGTCCGCATTACGCCAGCGTTTTGCCGATTGTGCAGCACGGTCAAATTAACACTGCTCCGAGACAGAAGTGCTGACCCATACCGAAATATCCACTTATTTTATTTATTTATTTATTTATTTTTTTACGTGTGTTGGGAAGGATATTAGAATCCAGAACTTATACTGGCAGCAAACTGTCTGCATACGAAGAGAAAATGAATTCAGTAAATATGCAGAATATAAAGTAATGTAAGACAACTTTTTTCTTTAATCGGCATCACCAGATACAAGGTAGTAAAGCCCCTAAGACAGAAGAGGTCACAGGGTGTGGAAGAATTAGGAACAGAAACATTAATAATGAGCAGGAAGAGAAAAAAAAGTAATCAAGAGGGCAGCGATTGACATTGCATTTAAATTTATGCAGATTAAAGTTAGCTAGAAAGCATGGATCCGGGAGGGAGTTCCACAAACGAGAAACGCGAGAAAAGAAACTGTTAGCATAGAATTTACGGCTACATCTAGCCAGCTCAATTATAAATTGATGAGATCTCGACGCCAGTCTAGTCTTTTCTTTTCATGTGTCATGTCCTTTCAGGACGTAGGCGATCATGGCCCTCCACCGCCCTCTATCCCTTGCAGCTCTCAACAAGTTCCTTCCTTCTGCTTCCTCCCCTAGACCATGTTCTATCATCCACTTGCTTCAGCCCGCCAGGTATGTCATGCGTTGTTTTCCCTTGTCTCTCTTTCCCTCTGTTCGACCCGTGAGTATCAGATTCTCCAGGTCCTCCTTCCTCATTATTTGTCCCAGAAATTTCAGCTGCCTCTTCCTGATATTAGGTACAGGGTGACCCCAAAAATGGGAACATTTTGACAATCCAATGAAACCAAGAGTGATGGAAGAAAAATATTTTATTTATAGTAATTGAAACCTTAAAACATGCCATTTAAGAAACAATGATGGAATTTTCATTTTTTAAAAATTACGTCCTGTAGATGGCGTCCTCCTGTACGAATGCATTCTTGAAATCTGCTGTTGAGATTCCTCATTGACTGCTGCAACATCTCAGCTGGGATACTGTGAATTTCATCTTGAATTCTAAATGGCGAAATGTTTACTTGCTCAAGGTCACTGTCTCGCAGTGTTGCCACTTGCTCATGTCTGGCAATACGCACTTCAAAAATTCCCATTTTTGGGGGGTCACCCTGTATAAGCCTCCTCATTGTTTGCAACCTCTCTAAGATATCATCGTTGCTCATACGCTAGGTCCATGATATCCTTAGCATAGCGAAGAACTCGGCGACCAATTACCCTTATAGTATTTATAGGAAAGACACAGAGAGGCAACCTTAGGGTAGTTTGAAAGTGACTGAAACCGAGTTGCCAGATCAGCACCAATAATATTGCCGATTCTTCTTTGGATTTTATCAAGGAGCTCAAGGTAAATAGCAGAGAAACTTAATAATTTTTGTCTTTTGTTATTTCTCCTAAACCTTGTTCCGCCATCCATTTACTCAAGCTCACTATGCGTTATTTTCCTCTGCCCCTCTTGCCTTCAATCTGTCCTGTGAGTATCAGATTTTCCAAGCACATTTTCTTCATTATGTGCCAAAGAAATTTCGACAGTCTCTTCCTGATGTTAAGTATAAGTTACCTTTTTGTTTGCATTTTCTATAAAACTTTGTTGTTGCTCACATGTTCAGTTCATGGTATGCTCAGCATCTTTCTGTAGAACCACAATGAAAAATAATGGATTAATAAATAGAAAGATATAGGCCCGGTATATAACCGAATCTGCAAGTAAGCTATTTTGGGGGTGTCTTTCCCTTATTCAGGGAACATACTTTGCGTATTTTAAAGAGACTAATGCCAGAAATGTGATATCCAATATTCCAATATCTGACATTTAAGGTAAGTATACGGACAGAAAATGAGTTCAGCAGATACGCAAAAATAAAAAGGGGTATAAGACAAGGATGTGTCTTCTCACCAGACTTATTCAACCTATACAGCGAGGCAATTCTGAAAGAATTAGAAGTTTTACCAGGATTAATTATTGGCGGTCACAATTTTAATAATATAAGATATGCAGATGACCCAGTGTTGATAGCAGACACGGAAAGAAAACTACAAAACCTCCTACTGAAGGTAGCGAAGAAAAGCGAGAAGAAAGGACTAAGCATAAACTACAAAAAGACAGGATGCAAAAGGGTGAGTCCAAAATGCAAATTACAAATCGGGGATGTTAAAATAAAACAAATACAAAAATTTAAATATCTAGGAAGTGTTCTAACAGCGGACGAAAAGTGCGACACAGATCCGAAGACGTATTGGGATGGCCAAAGATGCATTCCAAAAGCTAAGCAGAGTATTAAGAGACAGGAGGTTTTCATTGGTAACAAAGAAAAGAGTACTGGACTGTTACGTGATATGTCTTCTTGTATGGCAGTGAATGGTGGACATTCTTCTCAAAGACGAAGAAGAGACTTTAAGCAATAGAAATGTGGTTCTACCGAAAGATGCTGAGGATACCATGGACCGAACATGTGAGTACTGACGACGTTTTGAAAAGAATTGAAACAAAAAAGAAACTACATCACACGCATATTGGAATCAATTGAGCACCTCGACTTGTCTCGCTAGAACAATTACGACTAGGTAGTGAGTTCGATCCTCATTGGGTGCCCTATACATTCGGCCTTGTGCCACATCTATGCTCTGCTTAGAAAATCATTGGGCATATCGACGTGGTATAATGTTTAGCAAGCTTGTCTCGCTAGAACAATTACGACTGAGTAGTGACTTCGATTCTCACTGGGTGCCCCATACTATCGGCCTTGTGCCATATCTAAGCGACGCTCAGAAATCACCATCCAAGCAAGCAATTAACATTAATTTGTATAAGAAAAGATTTGAGCGTTTTCAGACTCAATAATAATTACGTCTGTCTGCCTCGATATCGACCTACATAATCTGGTGTGGCTAATATGAAACGTTTGAAGTATGACGATATGCTTCTCATTTTTCTCTTGTACAGTCCTTTATCGGCATTAACAAAAATATTCTCAAATGTAACCATAAACTTTCTTACTCTTTCAAGAATTAAAGTCCTGCTTCTCCGCTTAATCATCGCAGTTCTGTCAATCATAGCAAAAATCTGACGTAAGTTTATTTTGGGATTTAGCAACGCTCAAAAATATTTCCTATATAAATTAATGATAATTACTTCTTTACTCTTTGGCATTTTCATTGATGAAATATTTCATAGGAACGCTCTAATTTCGTATAAACGTGGGGGCAGATTTAAAAGGTTAAAACTGCCCCTGTCTATGATCTTTAATCAAACGTTTGTTAATGAAAATTACTGCCTAAATTATATATATATATATATATATATATATATATATATATATATATATATATATATATATATATATATATATATATATATATTATATATATATATTATTTATTTATTTATTTAAAAGCTAAATGTTCACAAATCAACCTGAGTAATGATTTCGCTAGTCGAGTGATTCCATTTTCCCACTAAACTAATACTGTGTCCTTGTATCAGAAAATGCCAGACTTAGTAATTTGATTGATTGTTAGCGAGCTTTTTTAGAAGCCCATTGTTACTGCATATTGAGTTCAGTTCTCCCTTGGCGTTCTGAAAATAATGGTCATGTGGCAGACTAAAGTAATCTTCGGAAATACCGGCATCTGAGTTGCTTATCTTCATGAGTTTCATTCTCAAGAGTGCCTGACTAACGAAACGTTGTACTATAATTAAATTTCTGATTCTACAACCGGCTCTAATGATCGTTAAAAATTTCACTGCTTTAACTATTACATGCCAAACGACATTAATTACAAAACGTTCCCATTTTGTAAAATTTCGCCTTGTCTTCATTTTACCATCCGCCCATGCTGTAGCGATTACCTGTTTTTAGTGATGCATTTAGCCTCCAAGAAATTCTCATTTTTTCTATTCCAGGACTAAATACATCAGTAAAAAAATCGTTAGCGCTGAAGATATTAAATAATTTATATATATATATATATATATAAAAAAAGTGGTAAACCTTTTATGCCAACGCGTTTCATTCCTTGGGGATTTTTTATTTATATAGTCTTTACATATATAAATATATTTCATAAGTGAACACTGAAGCCAACACCAAGCGGCGACAGTATGTTTCATGCTTGGATGCAAATTCAGGCCTGAAGATTGCGTTCAAACATGAAATAGCCTGTCGTTACCTGGTGCTAACACTAGTGTCCACTTTTATATCTACATGCGCTCCATCTCTGATATTGAGTATTTTTACCCATAAATATAGCATTCCTCAAAACATTATATATAATGTGTACTTGTGTGTGTGTGTGCGCGCGCGCGCGTGATACTACAACTCCTCACTAAAGTCTTCTCATTCTCTTTCACTCTCAGTAACCCCCTTGCGTTTTAGCGGCATTATCGCCTTACTTGGGGTGAAATTAAAAAAAATAAATTAGATCTTCACTTATCTTGTCTCGACTAGAGGCACCGCGAGGCTCGCCAGAACAATTACGACTGAGTAGTGAGTTCGATCCTCACCGGATGCCCCCTAATTTCGGCCTTGTGCCACATCTAAGCTACGCTTGGAAAATCACTATCTTGTCTCGATTGAGTTTTGCGGAGATGACATTCACTCGTCAGCACATTTGATTGTAAATCTTACAAGCTGTTCAATTCGCATTGAATATGCTATGAGTTTAACAATGAATAAGACTGTCAAACTTAGTAAATATCTAAATATATCGTCGATATTTCGAGAGATCGTTATCACTGCTTACGACAGATTGCACAACTCACGTGTGTTTGTTTGGGGCCGAATATATCTACGAATGCACAAAGATGCTGGAGGATGTGTGTTTCTATCGAGTCACCGTCAATATACCTATTATCACATCAACCGGTTTTAAATTCAGAATTTTTCTGGACTGGATACCACTTAAAGTTAGAGAACGCAGTTTGCGGTGTTATTTAAAACATAATTTGGGCGGGAAGAGAATAGATGGATTCACACCTTTCCCAAGTGTATTTGCACGATAGTGAACGTAACCAACTTAACCGGAATTCGAACTCTGCATGCTGATTTTTATTTTTGAGCCACTGTTACACCACCCGTACATTCTACAATATAGGTGCCGGTATTTAAAATACAGCTTATCAAAATATAGATAAGATTTTATACATATTAGATATGAGAGGACTATCCTTCTTCAAACCGCGCTAACTGGCGTTACAGAATCACAAACAAAGAACTGTATCAAATAAGAGAAACTACATCACTTGAAGGCTTTCAACAGTAGCAAAAATTAAAACGGATAACACATAAGAAAAAATAATGACATTATCAAGATATTAACGCTCCATACTACTTCCAAACATAAGATTACGAAGGAAAACCCCATCAATAATGGAAAGAGCGATAATAGTTACTGGACTTGACAAACCTATTTTCTTGAAAAATAAATTTTAATGGAAAGATTTTGTAAATTTCTGCCGACAGTTGCACTGGCAGTTCAGTCAATGAATGTCGAATGTTTCCTTATAAGGAAACGACTAATATTACGAGTAAAGACGAGAACAGGGGCAACGATCCCAGCCAGATGAGCAGGAAGTGAAGGAAAACGTAATTGGCTAATCGGTTAATGAATGCCGAATATTTCCTTATAATGAAACAGCTAATATCACCGTTACCTTAGAGGTGAGAACAGATACTACGCTTCGATCCCAGTTTGATTGCCAGGGAGGGAGGGAGAAGTGTCACTCTAGTAGCACTGAATGCCGAATGTTTCCAGTTATGGAATAACGGAGCACCCTCACAAGTTGGACTGATCTAAAAAGATAAACAAGCACGCTCTCTTAATGAGAGAGTGAATGTTGAACGGGCGGAGAGAAACCCAGACGAGCCTACGCCGAAGGGAAGAGTCTCGTCTGGGGAGGTAACAAACCCGACCCTGTGTATACAGGGTTTAGGGTGAATTTTTGCCCGAGCCTACTGGATTCGGAATGCCCCACGTTAAAAACTGATCCTGTGCCACATTCCACCTTGTGGGGAGGCTTCGTGTAAATAGCGAAGTCGAACAGAACTTCTTGTCGACCTTATCTGCCAGACGAGGCTGTGCCGAAGGGCAGTCTCGTCTGGGGAAATAGACAGCCACCCTACACAGTGTATACGGGTCTACGGTGAATTTTTGCACGAGCGTACGCGCTCGGAATGCCTCAGATTAAAAAGCGGCCTTGTGCCACATCTCGCCTTGTGGGGAGGCTTTGGATAAATACCGAAGTTGAACAGAACTGAGCAGGTAGTTCGCTGCCAGGCTCAGCTATGTTTTGTCGAACTCTCTGCCTTTGGGCACGGACGAACCCGGACGAGTCTATGCCGAAGGGGCAGTCTCGTTTGGGGAGGTAGACAAAACTGACCCCGTGTATACAGGTTCTAACGGATGTTTTTGCTCGAACTTACGGACTCGGAACGCCTCACGTTAAAAAGCCGGTCTTGTGCAACATTCCGCCTTGTGGGGTAGACTTAGGTAAATACCAAGTTGAACAGAACGGAGGTGAAGTTCGCGATTAACTGTTATTCGACTAGACTGTGTTCCCAACTGTTAGTACCGAATTATTCTTCGGAATAAAATTACTACTTTTTATATGTGTATCGACTTATCCATTTCACGATACCGCATTTCATTATAAAGAAACAATATTACTGCTGTAGATTTGATGACATTACCAAAATTTTGACTATTCTATACGAAAGTTTAAGACTTGTTCAATATCTTAATATTCTTTTAGATATTTCTTTTAATGTGATTTTTTTTCTTCTTCTTCCAAAGGAGTGGTTCGGGAGGTGAAGACGACCCCCTACCAAAAGCAGCGATTAAGAATGTCGTCGGCCAGCAAAACTACACACAGAAGGGAGATATTCTGTGTTGTCATCTTCTTAACTCTGGTCAGTATTCTATACCAATGTTACGCGAATATTTCCTTCCGACGCGTTGAAAAAACACCAACCAAAAGCAGCAACATATATGTGCCGGGTTGTCCAGCACCGGACGTCGAACGTGTTCACAATGCCCTGATATTTCCAGCTCTGCAAAACTTTAGCATTCGCGACAATATTGGCCCACATTTTGGACAGTTCCCTTTACAAGCTAAAGAACTGTTAAAGACTAATAATTTCACCGACCGCCAACTGTTTGCTTTTATGCCAGCTATGACGCAGCCGGAGAAGCTTGTATCTCTGTTCGTCTTCCAAAAGTTCATCAACATCTGTTCCCAGGACAATATCACTTTTTTCATCCAAGGTGGGACGCTCTTAGGTATGCCATTTAAGCCTCGTTTTCAATTTCCCTTTACATAATTTACACGCGGACTCAGCTTTGTTGTTGTTATCACGATGTTTCGGGGCGTTGTACCCCTTCCCCGGCCTTCATCCGAGTAATCTATAAGGAATTTCAAACTGAACCATTTATTTAATCTACGGTGGTAGATTTTTCTCGTTCCGCTGCACGTGTCTCGGGATGTCTTGTCTAGTTCTTAGTTTGGCCCGGGGATTGAACTCACAATTACTACGTCACCAAATTCACGAACTATGGCTATTGACATACACCAGATGAAGGCTTTGAGGACACAATGAAGGGGACATACTGTACAAGGATGACCACTAGAGATGTCTGAAAGAATCAGCGCATATGAGGTCCTTCTAGCATAGAAATACCTACATAACCGCTAATCAGTCAGTTATTTGCCATGTGTGATACACGCTTAGGCGATCATGTATCTTTCAATACTTGACTGACGAGGCAGTTTCCATTCAAGGCTATATAACCCAGTCAATTTACCCATAGCTGGGAGAGAAGAGGATTTAGGTCTTTCCCAAGGGTATTAGCACGTAATGGATTTAACTGGAATTCGAACTCGGCTCTCTGATTCCACCGTGCCTCCATCTAATAAAGAAAGAAATACAAATGCAATGAGTCTTCAGCAGCAGTAGAAGCAGTCAAACATGACAGGCGGAAGTACTAAATCAGCAGTCAGGTTAGGTTTATGGCTCCAACTTCATCACAGAGAATTGTCCTATGGTGCAATAGCATAGTAGATTAAAGGGTTGGTTCGTAAAATTGATGATAGTCATCGTGAGTTCAGCTGGGTCGAGCAGTAAAAACGGAGCAAGAATTAACTAAGCAGTATTAAAAAAAAACAAAAAAAAAAAACAAACTAGACGGTATATTCTGAGATATGGGCAGGGGAAACGAGAACAATCTCCTCCCTTAGATTAAATAAATGATTATGTTCGAAATTCCATGTAGGAAATATAGACGATAAGAAGATTTGGTTTGAAAATCTTTCAAAGACTCAGAGAATCTTATTTTTACCTATTCTCTAATAGCAAAGTTATAGTTGGTGGGTTACCGCCCACGTTAAGAATAACTGATGATGGCCAAATAACTGACATTTCAGCCTTTGTATTTCTCTTCTCTATGTGTTAATAGTAATAACAATGATTATATTATAAAAATAGCAATATTAAAAATAATAACTAAATAGTAATTAATAATAATCATCATCACAAGGTGTGGTTTTGGAATCAACATTAAAATTTTTTACTTAAGATCCGACACTGACCGCTGGCACGGGAGGGAATTACAACAATATCAGTCACAAGCCTGAAGGAATATTATTTTTATTATGTTAAAAAAATGTAAAAAGGGATTGTTATTTTGATATGAAGACTGTTAAATTGTAAATGAATAGGCGGCTTTAAAAAGGTGTATATAATACAATTTCTTTCATACATACTCTCACGTAGTTTTAATCTGTTGGGCAGTTCTGAAAAGTAGTCCCAAATAGTTCCTAATAATTAAGGTGAAACACATGATATGGATAACCAAAAATATCTATTTTGCTATCTTTGTTGTGGAAATAGTGAGTCAAAATTAAAAAGCTTTTGCAAACAACGCGTTTCGCCTCTCTCTGATATTCGTTTTTAGATCGGAATGAGAGAAACACTGCGTATATGGAAAGTTCAGTGGAATTTTCGAGGAAGCAGTAATAAATGACCTTATCAGATACTAGTCAGAAAGTTTTTTTTTTCTTTTCCTGTTGTGGCCGTCAACTGTGAATTAGAAATTAGCCCACTTCGAGTAGATCTCTGTTCTATTTTCGCTATTAGTTCGTATACCACATTGTGTTATTATTCCTTTTTACGATGATCGGATTCCTTTTTACGATAATCGGTGATATTGTATATGAGGATGACCATGGAGAATTATGAGATCAGTGCACTTTCAATGCTTTTTCTTTAGTGACTTATTTTCTCTTTTAACGAAACTGACATTTATGAAGTCGAAATTGTGGTCAGAGGTATTGCAATGCACTTACAGTGGGTTTAATGTGTTGTTATACATAAAACCCTAGCGATTCTCATGTAGACATTTTTTTTAGATTTCTAGATGTTTCGCCAATGTGTATTATTGGGCATTATGTGCAATTTATTTTGCATACTTCTGTCTGTTTTGTTGCAATTCCATTTGGTGCTGACTATATATTTTATTGTTTTAGAGATTGTTGGTTGATTTTGTTTAGCAGCATGGACTATTAAATGCTGAAATCTAAATATTTTGAACAAAATTTTATGGCTTCAACTACAGATAAAATTTATTGTTAGTAATTTTACTATCAATAGGTATTGTTGCTAATTTTATTATAAATAGCTATTGTTGGTAATTTTATTATAGATATTGTTGGTAATTTTTTTTTATATATACAAATGTATTGCTGGTATTTCTATACTTTCGTAGTGTTTTGTTTGTTTGTTCACTTTTTGCCGATAGCTGGAACCCTAACTGGTACTACCACCCCGGGTCAGGGTGGACCTGGGAACAACAGCAATTCAGAGGTTGTTCCATGCTCCTTAAAACCTCCAATCTCCCGATCAGAGGCATTGCTGTCGGATGTAGTTTATCGTCATATCCAGGACGACAAAGAATTCTGTCGACGAGACGCATAATCAAGTCTTAAGGAAAATAGAAACAAAAAAAGGCAGACCCCCCCTTCCCTACTTGACGAACTAGCCTGAATGGATAGGGGAACAGTAAAGAGACAAACGATGCGTAGGGTTACAAGAAATAGAAGGTTGTGGAGAGCCATGATCACACACGCTCTGAAGAGATATGGTAAATAAAAAAAGCCTCTTTTAAACATTTTGTTTTAATTTTAAATAAACATTTTTTACCTTTTCGCTTGTACTTATTTAATGATAAGCCGGATGTAACGTATTGTTATACTCAAGACTATGGTTTAGAGGTAGTGGTGTTGAATTTTAGATCAAGGTTGAATAATCCTTGTTATTAATTAAACAAATTAATATAATTATTCATTTGTGTTATTTGTACATTTTCAGCGACACTAATAAATGATAATGGATATGGTCTGTATTTAGTAGCCGAAAAGTAAAATAAAATATTTATCATTTGTTCCTGGTAAATTTCCAATGAAGATATTAAAAGTAGAAAATATATTATGTGAAAAAACTTTTTTTTTTTTTTTTTTCAAAGCACAAAATTAATTTTCTTTTTGGGGGATTAATGATAAAACAAATAATAGTTTTACACTGAACGGTTACAAACAGTAATTGTAACGATGAAAGATATTTCCGCATCAGAGAAAAGAATTAGCGATTTTCCCTTTCTCAATGAGAACTTCCCCAATATTTTTCAAACCTAATCTCTCTTACTCTTGGCATATTTAGTGGATTAGATTAGTGTTCGAGTCCAGATAAAGATTCAAGATTTCGAATACGGATTTTTAAATGCAAGCAAACCAACTACATTTGAATGATTAATCTTGTATGAGATTAAACCAGTCTTGGCAGGTATCCATAAATATACCCTCGCTTGAAGAGTAATATATCGTTGGGAGTTGGATTTAGCTCTAAGAACAATGATTACTTTCATTGCTAGGGATCTGTCTCGGATTCTTGGAGATCGGTGCTACCAGCTCTTTCTCTAAAATCAGGTTTTGGTGCAATTTAAAAAAAAAAAAGATCATTTTATGTGTGAAAATGCAAGTTATTTATAATAAGGATCGAACCCGAATTGATGACAATGCCAGATGAAATTGAGCAGGTTAATATCTGTACAGGTAGATCTTGCGACTGTAAGTTCAGAAGCAGCCCCACATATCGAAGTTTCCTGTTAGTATAAGTAGCGAGATCGTATCCATCGCCGGCTTGCTAGGCCTGTCTTGTAGCTTACAGCACCTGGTATTCTCCGGCGGTAACCTTTCTGAGTAGTGACCAGGCTCAGTGTTGCTTAACTCCCTTGCATTTTAGTGAAATTATCGCCTTGTTTGAGGTGAATTGATTCCCAAGTACGGTAATGGATAACGACGCACGACTTTGTATAAATAATTGTACTAATGAACAACATATAGTTTTGTACCACTTGCACCCCTGAAGATGATCTTGGAACAAGATCGAAAGTACTTGGGAAATAAAAAAATTTAAACAGCTATAGCACATTTCTCTCATGCTTTAACGTCAATACACGAAAGATTATCCGTGAGTACGAACGGATTTTGTTAAAAATTAGCAGACATAAAATCTATAATTTATTCAATCAGACCACCACACACACACACGTATATATATATATATATATATATATATATATATATATATATATATATATATATATATATGTGTGTGTGTGTGCTCATTATGCCAGGTAGATGTTGAAACCATGGAATTGTACTTAATATAGTAAATTACTCTCTCGAGTAGTTTGTAATATATTATTTATCATCTCTCATTTGTGCCTCTGTCTTTGGGCAGAGTGCGCTCAGGGGCAGCTCAGTCAAAGAACAGTCGCAACTGAGGAAAAACATACTAAGTGGTGCCCAGCCCTGGGGAACAGCTGCCCGAGGCCGCGACCTCTCATTGCACTAGAGAGAGGGATAGGTGCTTGTACCGAGGCCAGCGCAACTGATGATTGCGGGGGCTCGGGCAATATTTGTTCCTAGCTCGGATGTACGCGCTCGGGATCCCCACATTAAACCGAATTTGTGTCACAACCTGAAAATACAAACTAAATACGAATATATCAATATAACTTATTCTTTCGTTTTTTTTTTTTTATTTTTTGTTTTTATCGTAGTCAAAACTTAATATTTCTTTATTCTGAGGTAATAGCCAATGCTAACAAGCAAGTTTATAATGTTATTTATATCGCCAATTTTCTTTTTCAGGTTCTTATAGGCATCATGGTTTTGTGCCATGGGACGATGATATTGATGTGTACGTCGACTCGAAGGATAGGAAGAAGCTTTTCTGCAGTTTGAAAAAAGCCGCGCCAATGTTTGACGTTCGTCAATACCCACGGTTTCAATGGAAATTTTACTATACAAAAACGCCAACATTAAAAGCCTACAGATATCGTTGGCCGTTCGTCGACATTTTCTTCTTTTCGGTTGAAGGCGATAACATATTTGATGTTACCAGCGGTCGGAAAAACTACGTCTTTAAATACAACAATGTCTTCCCTCTCGGGACTTCACTGTTTGAAGGTGCTTTTTTGCCAGCACCTTGCAACCTCAAAATGAGTATAAATGCTATAGGTTTTCGAGGCCTGGGGTCTTGCCATACGGGTACTTACATTCACAAACTAGAGCGATCCAAAAACAATATGATTGTGAAGTCTCTACCTTGTAAAAAGCTTTACGGGATTTATCCATTTGTGTTCCGAACACAAACGAACGTTTCCGAGGACAGAGTTGAAGAAATGCTAAAACTCCGGTCTGAGATTTTACACTCTGTTATCGTAAATATCGGTTGTTCAGTTAAGAAGGCCATACCCTGAATTGAAAGATTCAGCGCTTAGGTTTTGCTGGGTCAATCATTTCTTTGATATTCAAAATATGGTCGGTGATGACCGCATTGGATAAAAATTTATTCCAAGATTTGGGATCTTTATTTTAATTTAGATTTTTTTTTAGTTTTACCTGTTGTTTTATTTCCTATATGCAATGTATTTAAAGGAAATATTGGTATAAAATGATCTTTGCTCGTTCTCTTTATAAATCAAGGTGGATTTGATAATTTGCAGGAATAAGCAGCATCAACCATTTCATAAGTAATTGTTTGGTGCATTAAACTTAAGTTAGAAACAGTTATGACTGTCTTGTAACTATGAGGTCATTACCCACGTTTTCAATACTGTGAAATAGTAGCTGGAAAAACAGCTCATTAAATATGGAAGCTATTTCTTGATATAAAGAGTAAACTACTCCATATCAAGGGAGGTAATCAGCACTCACTGTCTTTCGTCTGTTGCCCATGTACTTGTCAATCAGCCAACTGTTGACGATTTCTGCCTCAAGGCTTCAGGCAAAAATTCTGACGATGCTTTTGTCAAATGGTCACCTAGTTGGCTTCTTGATTCATGATTCATAACATTGATTTTTCCCTTTGCCGTCATGTACTTGATAATGGTTTCACCCAAGAGCCATATTTTTTTCTTCACGGGTCCTGGAAGAATGTAATAAGTCAATGAGCGATTTGTTATCAGTGAAGCATTTGATTTGAATATTGCTTTCACATCTCTGTTGGTTTCTTTTCCTTTTAGGGAGAATGCTGTTTCAATTGCTTCTTACTGGGCCAAACATTGAGCTGTTAAAGAGCATCTCATGGTCCTATTTATTTCCGCGATTGCCAATGAATAAGGCATAGGTCTGAATCATTGACAGCGAGTAATATCATGTTATTGGGCTTCTATCACATGTATCCTTTCTTTTTTTACGGGTGAGGAGGGGGGGGGGCTTCTCTAAAGTTTATACTTTCTTTCTTTTTCTTTTTTTTTTTTTGCTTCTCTAACATTTATCCTTTTTGTTTGCTTCTTTAACGTATCCTTTCTATTCTTTTGTCTTCTCTAATGTGTATCTCTTTTTCTGAGACATGGTGTGTGCTTCTGTAATTTGTATACTTTCTTTCTTTTTTTTTTTTTTTTTTTTTTTGGTGGTGTTGAGGGGTTCTCTGTAGGCTTTATTTCTTTTTTATCTGCTCTAACATGTATCCATCTTTTCGCTTTTTTTATTAGTATCCTTTTTTTCGTTTTTTTTATTGGTCTCCTTTCTTTCGCTTTTTTTTTTATTGGTATCCTTTCTTTTGCTTTTTTTTTTTTTTTTTGGTATCCTTTCTTTCGTTTTTTTTTTTTTTTAGTGGTATCCTTTCTTTCGCTTTTTGTTGGTTTCTCTACGTTTATCCTTTCTTTCGTTTGCCTTCTCTAACGCATATCCTTTCTTTCGTGACTTTTTTGTTGCATGTATAACCTATCTTGACCTTCTTTTTTACCTTCTCTTTAACCCTTTTTGGCTTCTGCAACGTGTATCCTTTCTTTATTAATTTTTGTAAAATGCATTTTTTCTTGATATGCCAACCACGATTTGTCATGTTCCGTTACCAGATGAAATGTTAGCTGAGTAAAAAGAACTTGCTCATTTAGTCTGGTGGTTATATAAGGGGCGCACAACTCCACATAAAGGGAGTTAATCAACAATTAGGTTGGCGAAAATGTTAATTGTATCTATCGTTAAATGACTTCGGAGGCGCCTAAGCTTCATTAACTTCATTAAAATAATTGCTTTTGATTTTATTGTGAAGTCATTATGCTAACATTTTATGATGGAAGAAAACAACCGATGTTTTCGGTATACTGTGCTTTTATTTTAAGAAATACCAAAAAAATAAATAAATAAAAATGACGCGACGCAATTATAAAAATACCGAGACAATTTATGAGAAAAATACTGTGATTGATGGAATATTTTAAAAAGTTGTTTACAAAGTTTCCTGTTGGATATTTCTCTCAAAACTATGTTCCAGGATGAGGTGAATCAGTTGTGGTTGATCAAACGAAGAAATTAACAGAGAATAATCATCGTTATACGTTATGGGAGAAAACCGACAGAACTTAAAATATCCAATTCAAGTACTGAAAATCACTTGCACCAGTTTGGTTGTGTCCATCACTTTAATGTATGGTTTCCACATAGGCGAATCTCAACCCGCACAAAGCAGCTAAACAGTATTTAAATGTTTTGTTTCTGAAGCTAATTTTGACGGACGATGAAAAGTGGATACATTACAATAATATGGGAAGCAAGAAATTGTAAGACTTGCGTAATGAAAATTATTAACTGTAATGATACCCATAATCATCCAAAGAAAGTGATGCTATGCATATGACGAAATTGGAATGGACTTCCGAAAAGCTAAATGATTTATTCGAATAAGTACCCCTTCTAATTGTATCAACTGAAGGCAGCAATGGCGGAAAAGCATCTGCAATTCGTTAACATTCAGTCAGGATAACTGACCACATACTTGCTTGGTGACCAAGTAAAAAAATTAGTTTTTTTTTTCTCATTATGAAAGGCATACAGAGTTGTTATTTATTGAAAATGTCCTGGCAAGATGGTATTAAGAAGATATGGAACAAAACGATCTATATGTTCAATAAATGTCGAAATTTTGAAAAATTGTCTTTTGTTTTTAATTAATCTGAACAAAATTATTTTGTAAAGCAATAAATTATCTGATACGAAATGAATGAACCGAACAAGTACTGTTCCTTGTTAAATCAAATGAAGAAATTAGTTACTTTCCGTGTCATTGTTTTGTAAATTCTCTGATAAATATATATAAAAATTTATGTAAAAAAAATATAACCCTATGCTCCTTACCACTACCTTAGAGAACCAGACTTTAATAACCTATGAGATATTCTGATAGGACTTTTCTTGATAAACCTCGATGTTAAGCCTATTTATGGCGAAGCTGTCTGGCTAGGTACAATAAAAATCAAATATTCGTTGTCTTTTTATCATTTCACTCCAAGCAAATTGATAATGTTATTAAGAGACAAAGGGTTTTCGAGATCGGCTGCCAGTTTTACTTTGTCGTAACTATCGGTCTTAGAACTATTTACTCTTGTTTAAAAAGTATCATCAATATAAATATTTAGTCAGGAGATGATGAGATAGGGAAGATCGTTTATGAAGATTTGGGGTGGGGTGGAAAAAGCATTGTGTTATTGACTACCTTCAAAAGGGTTACACCCGCAATGGAGAATACTATGGTAACTTGCTGAAACAGTTACGAAAAGCTATCATCGTCAAACACGCAGGAAAACTGAAGAAAGGTGACTTGTTTCATCAGGACAATGCTCCAGCACACAAGACCTTAGTTTCAATAGCTGATGTGCCTGACTGTAACTATAAACTGATTGATCACCACCCTTACTCTTCTGATTTGATTATCATCTATTCCCCAACATGAAAAAAAAAAGACATTTGACTGATATCGCATAATGACGTCATATCTACTTTTGATAATTTTTTGGCAAACAGAATAGTTTTCTTTGAACAGCCAGATATCAGTTTACCTGGAACGAAACACTGCAGTTATTAATAAGAAGAGTTTAAAGCATGCAAGATTTCACAGCCCAGGCATCACTCCTTCATAGTCAGTCATGAACATTTCAGCCCACCCTCGTATAATATAATAATACAAAAAGATATGGTGAAATTTTCAAGAGTTCAGGTGTTAAAGTCCTGGCTCATACAAGAGATAGACAGAGAGAGTGAGAAAGTGTCCAAGACGAATTAAATATATACGTATATGCATGTATCTAAATGTAGTAAACGCCTACTTAACAATGTGGGTGAAGGAAGGTATATATATTTATATTTATAGTTTCAAATGTATCAGAAAGCTGCTTAAAAAGATGCTGAAAGAAAGGGTATATGTTTTCAATGTATCAAAAAGTGTTTAAAATCGCCGACTCGTCGTGCAAATGCAGTATTTTGGCTCTGGGTAGATTATGATAACCGTAGCATCGAAAAATGGACAAAACTAATTCATCATTCTAGTTTAGGTTAATTTTCCATTTCGTTATATGCATCTATAGAAATCCGCTTTGAAAGTTCTGCTTTGATTCTCATTGGCCCATGAACATATATCATGGTTGTGAAAGTTTTTTGATTTTTTAGTCGAAATATGGCTTTATGGCCTGGTGATTCATAATATGCATCTATTTTAAGAGATGGTGAAGTTTTGGTCTCTTTGTTATTATTTATTTATTTTTCTATCACTACAAATCTATTGTAAATAAAAAAATTGCTTGTGTTCAATTTCATACCGAATAAGAGTCCTTTTTATTTGGAGCCTAATGGAAAAATATTTTTTGTATTGATTCATTTCCATACATAGATTTTTATATGTTCGCCTGTTGTACTAAAATTGGTGTATAAATCTGAATACTTATTTTATTTTTATATTTGTGGTTTTATTTGGGGACAGCTTGTTTTTATACAACAGAAAATTTTAATTAATGCATCCACACGCTTCTAGTGTTTTCAGTGTCCACCCACAAATAAATGTTTCATGTAGAGACGCGAGCACAAAAACAAACTTTGTTCAAACATTTTCGAGTGCTAACTGTATCGAATTCAAAGAGCAGACGACAGCATTAGTTTTTTTAACATTTGAAACGTGCAAAGGAACACAAGTCGTGACTAAGCTTACGAAATACGAGCTTATTAGATTTTGGTACACATATTTCTTACGTCCATAAATCATGACCTTTCGATCTATAAAGCAATGTGCGGTTATATTAGTAAACATTCCACGGGTTTAAGTTAATTCTTTTTTTTTAATTTTGATAAAGCATTTTCACAATTATTATAATAACCTTTATTTCATGTTGTTAGGTTTTCAGATGAATTATTTTCTATATTATTATTTTACTAGAACTTTTTAACTGTTTTGCTATTTGAAATTTGTTGAATCTTACTAAAATCAACGCTGGAGGAAGATGGCCTCTTTTCTTTTTCAAGGGCATTAGTGTCAAGTGAACTAAACAGAATCGAACTGAAATTCATGTCTGGTGCTCCTGCTGTACATCTTGAGATTCTTGACAAAATCCAAAGGGTCTGTAATGTAATCGATCCGCACCAGACATCTAGACGTCAGTCAATTTCTCACTGATGTGACGTGGCTTCCCTCTGTCTTTTTTATAAATATTTTCATGGCAATTCTTCTGATGAGCTGTTCTACTTAATGCATCGACTGAATGAATTTAATCGCGTTACAGGTAGATATATGGTGGTTGATAATGGCTAGGCTATTAAAGCCTATTAGATCAATGCAAGCGTATTCCAGTACTCTCTCTTCGGTCTTACACTATTTCTGCTTTATATTTTATTTTACATTTACAAATCTACCATTTGTCCATGCATTGAATGCTGTTGCCATATTTGGTCTGGTGTTCCTGCTATTCATCTCAAGGTTCTTGACAAAATCCAAAGAAGAATCTGCAATGTAATCGATTCTGAATTGGCATCACGACTTCAGTCACTTTCTCAACGACGTGATGTAGCTTCCCTCTGTCTTTTCTACAAATATTTTAATGGCAACTGCTCTGTCGAACCTTTTCTCCCTGGTGTCTCAATTACATGAATTTAAGCGTGCTGCTAGATTGGCATCTAGGTCCCACCTTTTTTTTTTATCGATTTCACTCCAAGCAAGGCAGTAAAGCCACTAAGACACAGAGGGTTACTGGGTGTGAACGAATTAGAAAACAGAAGCTTTGCTAAGAAGCAAGAACAATCGAACAGCAATCAGAAAGACAGTAGAAAACGATTGAGATTGCATTTAAATTTTTGAAGATTAAAGTTGGCTGGAAAGCATAGACAGTTGAAATAGTTAAATTGCAACCATCACTTCTACACCAACAGTTTATTTTCTTGCACTTCCCACCTGTGGAATTCTCTTCCGTTTCACCGCTTCCCTGATACAATCTTCAAAAATTTAAATGCAACGTAAATTGCTATCCTCTGTCGTCTTGAGCCCCGTTCAACTTTTTATCCTCCCCACCCCCACCATACCAAGTCTTTTCTCTCACTTTCACTCTCTGTAACTCTCTCTGTACTAATGGCATTCCCGCCTTGCTTGGGGTGAAATGATTTTAAAAAATCCTTGAAAATGGCTAATTGACCGAAAGAGCTTGAGGCCATAATCACAACTGGCAGTTTTTACACTCTTAGTCCATATAAAAGGAAATCTGTAAGAGGATTAGTAAAACATATAAACTAATACGTTTATACAGCAACCAACTGCAGTAGCCCTATACTTTGATGAATTTACATTGGGTTAACAAAAGAAAAAAAAAAACGCAACGAACTTTTGCTCGGACCCAATATTTCTGTAAGTAGGCAGGAAATAATACATGGTAATTGACAAATTTAACCTAAAATTTGTTTGAGGATGTTCAACATTCAATCTCTATGTTGGATATTGAAACTGAGGATAGATAAAATGGATTGTCAGTGGACAGGATTACCTGAACGAAACACTGCAGTTATTAAGCAGTTTAAAGCATGCAAGATTTCACAGCCCAGGCATCACTCCTTCATAGTCAGTCGCGAACATTTCAGCCCACCTCGTATAAATATAATAACAAAAAAGATATGGTGAAATTTTCAAGAGTTCAGGTGTTAAAAGTCCTGGCTCATACAAGAGATAGACAGAGAGGAGAGCGTCCAAGACGAATTAAATATATACGTATATGCATGTATCTAAATGTAGTAAACGCCTACTTAACAATGTGGGTGAAGGAAGGTATATATTTATATTTATAGTTTCAAATGTATCAGAAAGCTGCTTTAAAAGATGCTGAAAGAAAGGGTATATGTTTTCAATGTATCAAAAAGTGTTTAAAATCGCTGACCTCGTCGTGCAAATGCAGTATTTTAAATTGGGTAGATTATGATAACTGTAAAATGAAAAATGGACACAAACCAATCATCATTCTAGTTTAGGTTAATTTTCCATTTCGTTATATGCATCTATAGAAATCCGCTTGGAAAGTTCTGCTTTGATTTCATTGGCCCATGAACATATATCATGGTTGTAAAGTTTTTGATTTTTTAAATGAAATATGGCTTTTATGGCCTGGTGATTCATAATATGTATCTATTTGAAGAGATGGTGAAGTTTTGGTCTCTTTTGTTATTATTTATTTATTTTCTATCACTACAAATCTATTAAATAAAAAATTGCTTGTGTTCAATTTCATACCGAACAAGATCCTTTTTATTTGAGCCCTAATGGAAAAATATTTTTGTATTGATTCATTTCCATACATAGATTTTATATGTTCGCCTGTTGTACTAAAATTGGTGTATAAATCTGAATACTTATTTTATTTTTATATTTGTGGTTTTATTTGGGACAGCTTGTTTTATACAACAGAAAATTTTAATTAATGCATCCACACGCTTCTAGTGTTTTCAGTGTCCACCCACAAATAAAATGTTTCACAGAGACGCGAGCACAAAACAAACTTTGTTCAAACATTTCGAGGCTAACTGTATCGAATTCAAAGAGCAGACGACAGCATTAGTTTTTTTAACATTTGAAACGTGCAAAGGAACACAAGTCGTGACTCGTTTTTACGAAATACGAGCTTATTAGATTTTGGTACACATATTTCTTTACGTCCATAAATCATGACCTTCGATCTATAAAGCAATGTGCGGTTATATTAGTAAACATTCCACGGGGTTTGTTAATTTTTTTTAATTTTGATAAAGCATTTCACAATTATTATATTAATTTTTACTTCATGTTGTTAGGTTTTCAGATGAATTATTTTTATATTATTATTTTACTAGAACTTTTTAACTGTTTTGTTATTTGAAATTTGTTGAATCTACTAAAAAATCAACGCTGGAGGAAGATGGCCTTTTTCTTTTTCATGGCATTAGTGTCAAGTGAACTAAACAGAATCGAACTGAAATTCATGTCTGGTGCTCCTGCTGTACATCTGGAGATTCTTGACAAAACCAAAGGGTCTGGCGTAATCGATCTGCACCAGACATCTAGACGTCAGTCAATTTCACCGATGTGACGTATTTCCCTCTGTCTTTTTTATAAATATTTTTCATGGCAATTCTTCTGATGAGCTGTTCTACTTAATGCATCGACTGAATGGAATTTAATCGCGTTACAGGTAGATATATGGTGGTTGATAATGCATAGCTATTAGCTCTATTAGATCAATGCAAGCGTATTCCAGTACTCTCTTCGGTCTTGTTAATTATTTCTTTTATATTTTATTTTACATTTTTGCTAAATTTACCATTTGTCCATGCATTGAATGTTGTTGCCATATTTGGTCTGGTGTTCCTGCTATTCATCTCTAATTTTGACAAAATCCAAAGAAGAATCTGCAATGTAATCGATTCTGAATTGGCATCACGACTTGGTCACTTTCTCAACGACGGATGGAAGCCTCCCCTCTGTCTTTTTTTCTAAATATTTAATGGCAACTGCTCTGTCGAACCTTTTCTCCCTGGTGTCTCAATACATGAATTTAAGGTGCTGTTAGATTGGCATCTAGGTCCCAATCTTTTTTTTTTTATCGATTTACCCCAGGTACAGTAAAGCCACCACAGACACAGAGGGTTACTGCGTGAACGAATTAGAAAAAACAGAAGCTTACAGAAGCAAGAACAATCGAATAGCAATCAGAAAGAGTAGTAAAATGATTGAGATTGCATTTAAATTTTTTGAAGATTAAAGTTGGCTTTCGAAAGCATAGACAGTTGAAAGAAGTTAAATCAAACCATCACTTCTACACCAACAGTTTTATTTTCTGCACTTCCCACCGGAATTCTCTCCGTTTCACCGCTTCCCTGATACAATCTTCAAAAAATTTAAATGCAACGTAAATTGTTATCCTCTGTCGTCTTGAGCCCCGTTCAACTTTTTTTTTTTTATACCAAGTCCCACCCCCAATTATACTCAAGTCTTTTTCTCTCACTTCTACCTCTGTAATCCTCTGTAATTAATGGCAAAGAAAAAAAAACAACGAACTTCTTGCTCTGGACCCAATATTTCTGTAAGTAGGCAGGAAATAATACATGGTAATTGACAAATTTAACCTAAAATTTGTTTGAGGATGTTTCAGCATTCAATCTCTATGTTGGATATTGAAACTGAGGATAGATAAAATGGATTGTCAGTGGACAGGAATTAACGCAAGGAGGAGAGGTAAAATAGGATTATACGTGTATAACATGTCTAGAATTTGAACATAACTTCGATTTAGAAGCAGTTGGGACGAAGATAATACTTACTTGAATCTCTTTGCGATTTTTTGTAAAGTCACCAATATTAGGAAAAAGGTCATATTAATCCAACGAGGCATAAGGAATGAGCTAAACAATGATATTTGTGCCACAGTAAATGCATTAAAATTTGGCTTGAACTGAAACAAATATTGACATTTCATAGATATGCATTTATTTGCTTTTTATTGAATATATAAGACAGTTTCTCAAGCTCCGATTCCGTCCAACTTTACAAAATTTTATTTTACCACTTGTATATATATTTCATTGAACAAGACTATCAGGACTTTAATTTAATTTTTGTTATTAGCGTACGACAACTGTCTTCTTTTTTGGACTGCCAAAATTGTCTAAAAGTTTGCTGGTTCCAAGGCTTTAGCTAGACTGTCATCCATTTTCAAAGGGTTGTTTTTTATTATTATACTACTATAATAAAGAGTGTAAAGTTACTGAGACGCCAAATTTTTTGTCCACCCCTCACAAATGTTGTAGAATGGCAGGCAGATTGGGCTCTTTTGTTTTGGTAGCAGGGCAGTCAATTTGAAATATAGGCTGGGGTCTCGTATCTAGTATTCCCGCCTGTATGAACGGCTGGCCCAATTCCTGTGACAGACGCCATGTCAGGCACATTTGTGTTTTTTCAATCCCACAAGGGCCACCTGTGCTTATACCCAATTATGCTGAGCAGACTACAGCTTCTGTGGGAGGCAATTATCTGGACGATCAACAGTCTGAATAACGCAGCGCAGAACACTCGGTCACGATGACTTGTGTCTTCTGGTACCACAACCATTGACGACCCCCAAATAGTTTCGTCTCAATTTCACCCAAGGCTGACTCAACACGTGATAACGATTTAGGTGCTCCCCGAATATACTCAAATCCTCCGTCACGATGACTGTGTCTTCTGCCTACCACAACAATTGGCACCCTAAATAGTTTCTCTACCCAATTTCACTCCACAAGGCTTGACTCAAACGTGATAATGATTTAAATACTCCCAGATATACTCAAATCCTCCGTCCCCGTGACGTGTCTTCTCCTACACAACAATTGACGACCCCAAATAGTTTTGTCTACCTCAATTTACTCCAAGCTTGACTCAACACTGATAATGATTTCAGGTACTCCCCGAATATACTCAAATCCTCCGTCACGATGACTGTTCTTCTGGCTACCACAACCATTGAGACCCCAAATAGTTTCGTCTGCAATTTCACTCCACAACTTGACTCAACACGTGATAATGATTTCAGGTACTCCCGAATATACTCAAAACCTCCTCCGATGACTTGTGCTTCTTCTACACAACAAATTTATGACCCCAAATAGTTTTTGTCTGCCCAATTTCCTCCGAAAGGATTGGTCAACCCGTGATAAGGGTTTACAGGCCTTTCACAAAAATGCACTTGTCTTGGGTAACCCACCCATAGACCCCAAAATTTTGTTACCAATATCACAGTGAATCAACCGGTTATTTAAAAACGAAATATTTAAACCCTCGTACGTGTCCTTTTAATTCACAACCTTACCCCAAATACTAATTTACCGCGTGGAGGTTTCAGCACTTCCAAATTTTTCGACCTATAAACAAGGTACAAACAACTAGATTTCCAGACGAATCATGATGAACATCAGAAGGGGGCCCCTGAAATCGAACTTAAAAACTCAGTACGTGTCCACTTTAAACCCTTGCCAACCAAACTTCGGTCTTACACTATTTCTGCTTTATATTTTATTTTACATTTACAAATCTAACATTTGTCCATGCATTGAATGCTGTTTGCCATATTTGGTCTGGTGTTCCTGCTATTCATCTCAAGGTTCTTGACAAATCCAAAGAAGAATCTGCAATGTAATCGATTCTGAATTGGCATCACGACTTCAGTCACTTTCTCAACGACGTGATGTAGCTTCCTCTGTCTTTTCTACAAATATTTTTAATGGCAACTGCTCTGTCGAACCTTTTTCTCCCTGGTGTCTCAATTACATGAATTTAAGCGTGTTACTAGATTGGCATCTAGGTCCCACCTTTTTTTTTTATCGATTTCCTCCAAGCAAGGCAGTAAAGCCACTAAGACACAGAGGGTTACTGGCGTGAACGAATTAGAAAACAGAAGCTTTGCTAAGAAGCAAGAACAATCGAACAGCAATCAGAAAGACAGTGAAAAAATTGAGATTGCATTTAAATTTTTGAAGATTAAAGTTGGCTGGAAAGCAGACAGTTGAAATAGTTAAGTGCAACCATCACTTCTACACCAACAGTTTATTTTCTTGCTTCCCACCTGTGGAATTCTCTTCCGTTTCACCGCTTCCCTGATACAATCTTCAAAAATTTAAATGCAACGTAAATTGCTATCCTCTGTCGTCTTGAGCCCATTTCAACTTTTTTTATCCTCCCCCCACCCCACCATACCAAGTCTTTTCTCTCCTTTCACTTTCTGTAACTCTCTGTACTAATGGCATTCCTGCCTTGTTTGGGTGAAATGATTTTTAAAAATCCTTGAAAATGGCTAATTGACCGAAAGAGCTTGAGGCCATAATCACAACTGGCAGTTTTACCTTAGTCCATAAAAAGGAAATCTGTAAGAGATTAGTAAAACATATAAACTAATACGTTTATACAGCAACCAACCGTAGTAGCCCTATACTTTGATGAATTTACATTGGGTTAACAAAAAAAAAAAACGCAACGAACTTTTGCTCTGACCCAATATTTCTGTAAGTAGGCAGGAAATAATACATGGTAATTGACAATTTAACCTAAAATTTGTTTAGGATGTTTCAGCATTCAATCTCTATGTTGGATATTGAAACTGAGGATAGATAAATGGATTGTCAGTGGACGGAATTAACGCAAGGAGGAGAGGTAAAATAAGATTATACGTGTATAACATGTCTAGAATTTGAACATAACTTCGATTTAGAAGCAGTTGGGACGAAGATAATACTTATTTGAATCTCTTTGCGATTTTATTGTAAAGTCACGCAATATTGAGAAAGGTCATATTAATCCAACGAGGCATAAGGAATGAGCTTAAACAATGATATTTTGTGCCACAGTAAATGCATATAAATTTGGCTGTGAACTGAAACAAATATTGACATTTCATAGATATGCATTTATTTGCTTTTTATTGAATATATAAGACAGTTTCTCAAAAGCTCCGATTCCGTCCAACTTTACAAATTCATATTTTACCCACTTGTATATATATTTCATTGAACAAGACTATCCAGAGACTTTAATTTAATTTTGTTATTACGTTACGTACAACTGTCTTCTTTTTTGGACTGCCAAAATTGTCTAAAAGTTTGCTGGTTCCAAGAGCTTTCAGCTAGACTGTCATCCATTTTCAAGGATTGTTTTTTTTTTATTATTATACTACTATAATAAAGAGTGTGTACGTTACTGTAGACGCCATATTTCTTGTCCACCCGTCACAATGTGTGTAGAATGGCAGGGCAGATTGGGCTCTTTTTTCGTTTTGGTAGCGGGGGCAGTCAATTTAGAAATAATAGGCTGGCGTCTCGTATCTGAGTATTCCTGCCTGTATAGAACGGCTAGCCAATTCCTGTGACAGACGCCATGTCAGGCACATTTGTGTTTGTTCAATACCCACAGAGTCCACCTGTGGCTTATACTGCAATTATGCTGAGCAGAGCTTACAGCTACTGTGGGAGAGCGAATTATCTGGCACGATCAACAGTCTGAATAACGCCAGCACGCAGAAACACTCGGTCACGATGACTTGTGTCTTCTGGCTACCACAACCATTGACGACCCCTAAATAGTTTCGTCTACCCAATTTCACTCACAAGGCTTGACTCAACACGTGATAACGATTTCAGGTGCTCCCCGAATATACTCAAATCCTCCGTCACGATGACTTGTGTCTTCTGCCTACCACAACAATTGACGACCCCTAAATAGTTTCGTCTACCCAATTTCACTCACAAGGCTTGACTCAACACGTGATAATGATTTCAGGTACTCCCCGAATATACTCAAATCCTCCGTCACGGTGACTTGTGTCTTCTACCTACCACAACAATTGACGACCCTAAATAGTTTGTCTACCCAATTTCACTCCAAGGTTTGACTCAACACGTGATAATGATTTCAGGTACTCCCCGATATACTCAAAACTCCGTCACGATGACTTAATGTCTTCTGGCTACCACAACCATTGACGACCCCCAAATAGTTTCGTCTACCCAATTTCTCACAAGGTTTGTCAAACGTGATAATGATTTCAGGTACTCCCGAATATACTCAAATCCTCCGTCACGATGACTTGTGTCTGGTTACCACAACCATTGACGACCCCCAAATAGTTTCGTCTACCCAATTTCACTCACAAGGCTTGACTCAACACGTGATAATGATTTCAGGTACTCCCCGAATATACTTAAATCCTCTGTCACGATGACTTGTGTCTTCTGGCTACCACAACCATTGACGACCCCCAAATAGTTTCGTCTACCCAATTTCACTCACAAGGCTTGACTCAACACGTGATAATGATTTAGGTCCGAATATACCAAATCCTCCGTCACGATGACTTGTGCGTCTTTTGGCTACCACAACCATTGACGACCCCCAAATAGTTTCTGCCCAAGGCACTCTTTGCATAGGGTTTACAGGCATTTTCCAAATTTGCCGTACGCTGGGATAACCACCCAAGGTACAAAACATCTAGTTACCTTCCAGACGAATCGACCATGATGAAATGCGAACCCCGGTCTCATCGAAAAACGAACGGTTTAAACACTCGGCCACGTGTCCATCAAATTTAAATCCCTTGCCAACATATAATAGGCCAGCGTGGCAGAGTAAGTTCAGTCACTCTCCCATGTCTGAAAGACATGGGAAAGGCAAGGGTCCTGTACGAGACTGAAGAAAATTTCTAATAGCGATTTTCCAAGCGTAGCTCAGATGTGGCACATGGCCGAAAGTATGGGGCACCCCGTGAGGATCGAACTTACTACTCAGTCGTAATTGCTTTAGCGAAACAAGCTTGCTAACCACCTCGAGTTACCCAGAAAATTTCTAATATAAAGTATATACATATATAATCCCTCGATTTGCCTGACTAATGTGTACATTAAAAGATACACACTAATCGAATATAACATTGGAAATGGTGTAACTTGTACTTCAAAGTTTAGTATCATTGATAATTAATTTTTAATTTGCATACTTTTTAATTAAAATATAGGTACATATAAGAAGATACGATAAAAATGCTATGAATGAATGCTTATTAATCTGTTTTTAATGAAAAACTTATTTAAATTGTTTGCCGTATGGTATTCTTCAGATAAATGGCGATATGGAGAAATTGTCCCTTCAAATTTTCCAAATATATCACAATCATTAGTATTTTAACCTGAAAATTTGATTTATAATCTTTCCATAGTAAACGCATACATTTTTTAATATTTTGATACTTTTTAATAAATGTAAAGTTCTGTATCTAAATCGTCCATAAAATAATAAAATATCAAAAATTTCCTTTTAAGACCTTTAAAATAAACATGAAAAAAATCAAAAAATTATAACAAAGACAAATATTTAAATATGTATTTTTATTATCGGCTTATATCAAAATTTATCTATTTATATCCGTCCATTTATTTTTAACATTACTGTAATTACTTACATAACGTAATACTTGACAAACAAAACAGTTACCCATTTTCCATTTTTAAATTTTAGGAAAGTTTTAATTAATCGATAACTATAAAAAATCAATTTTCAATTCCTATGGTTAAACTGAAGACTGTTTTAACGCATTAATCAAGTATTATATATGCATCAATCAAATTTTGGTATATAAAAAAAATTAGCACACTAATTGAAAACGTATTGGTCAAGGCATTCCTGTATATTAAAGAATCAGACATAGGTAAATATGAATTTGGAATTGTACAGGGGAGAGTTGTATGGAACAATACCGCCCCGGGTTTTTGTATGGTTCCAGATTGCGTCTATACTTTTTACACGCTGTATCTGTAGAAGTGTAGGTGATATATATTTTAAATTAGATTTCCGAAAAAAAAAGAAGAAATAAACGAACAAACCGCAAAGTGCCCAGACCATAGATAATTCTCGAAAAGTTTGTCTAGTTTAGAATGTTTTGTTGTTAGCCACCATGATAACCGAATAGTTAAACCACATTAAATCTGTGCACACTATTTAAGAACATCCTTGTCATTGCCGTGACTACTACTACTACTACTATTTGCGAAAACTTTAATTTACTAGTATTTTAATTTATATCCTTAACGGTACAGATAAGCTCCTTTAGCCTGCACCCCATAGCCTAGATCGAACAAGAATATTAAAAAAGACATTATAAATTATAACATAGTCTAAGTTAAACATGATACGAAACAGAACAGAAATGAAAGATTTCACTTAAAGGTACTATTCAACCTTGCTTGATCGGCATAGGTTCTTCGTGGCCGAGCCGATTAAAGCACGCCGGATCCCTCTGCCCGGGGGAACGTAGGTTCGAACCTGCAGGTGAGCGCATATTTTTCTTTAATAAAATTTCTCGAATATTCAAGCCGGTAGACGAAAATGAATACACTGATTAATAAATAAAAGGAACGTCTATTCAAATATGAGTATCTACTAAAAATAACATTTAAAGTGATGAAAATCTGACGGATTAACAAATAAGAAGTCCATTACTTTAGAAATGGTCTACGTCCTTAACTACATTGCGCGTAATCCTTACAAATGGAAGACACATCGGTATATAAAATATGAAAGCATACAGATCTCACTTCACTGCTAAAAATGTCAGTTCAGTAACTACAAATTACTTTTCCTCCTGCTTATCCATAAAGGTCCTATTTCTGTTGAAAAGTTTTATCTATTTCATACGACGAACTCAGAATCAAGGTCAAATATTAAAAAACACGAAAATACAACTGTAATCGTCTGTATTCGAACGTTGAAAACACTAATATTTATTCTTTCTCTCTTTTTCTCTCTCTCTCTCTCTATATATATATATATATATATATATATATATATATATATATATATATATATATATATATATATGATTAAATAAATTACAGGCATTATGTCTGCTTATTTTTAACATAATCCGTTGATACTCACGAATCACCGTGTATTGCAATTAAATGATTTGAGAAATGTGCTATAACTCTGAAAATCATTTTTATTTTCCAAGTACTTTCGATCTTCTTCCGAGATCATCTTCAGGGGTGCAAGTAGTAATAAAAAAAAACTGTGTTGTTCCTGGGTGTGAGTAGTAATACAAAAGTAGTGTTTGGTATGCCGGCCTTCTTCGTAAGCTTCGAGGATACGAAATTTCAGGACGATTATTTGACTTAATACAATAATTCCTTTCAAACCGTGTAATGAAGGTCGTCCTTAACGGATTCTCCTCCAGTTCCTTTCTCGCGAACACGGGTGTTCCTCAAGGCTTTATCCTGGACCCTACAGTGTTCCTGATCTTTATTAACGATCTTCCCGATGTCATCAGTTAACAAGTAGGCATCTATGCAAACGACACTACTATTTACTCTTGCCTCAATAGCAAATCCGGTATCGCTGACAAAACAAACCTGGACATTGGTCTCGAAAAGGATCTCTAATCTGGTTGACTGGGGTAAGAAGTGGCTGGTTAACTTTAATCCCTCAAATCCATGAGAGCACCTCTTTGCGACTGCTTGGTCTCACACTGTCTGCTGATCTGAGATGGAACAAATACATTGAATCAATAGCTTCATCTACCGCAAGGAAAGTTGGTTCTCTGTATCGCGCCAGAAAGTTTTCCTCGCCTGAGTCCATCCTTCAAATCTATAAATCAACCATTCGCCCTTGCTGTCATATATGGTCTGGAGACCCCACTGTTAAGGCCCTCGACAATATCCAGAGACGGATATGCAATGTGGTTGGCCCTGATCTGGCATCTCGTTTACAGTTGCTCTCTCACAGACGCACCGTCGCCTTCCTCTGTCTATTCTACAAATACTTTCACGGTAACTGCTTTGACGAGTTACTTTCGCTAGTTCCCAAAACTACATGAATTTAAACGTGCTACTAGGTTGGCATCTCGGTCCCACCATTTCACTGTCGAAACGGTTAAATGTAGCCGTTTTTCTACTCCAACAGCTTCATGTCTCGCACTTCCCGTCTGTGGAATTCCCTTCCTCTTGCTTGCTTCCCTGACAGCTATAATCTCCATCTATTCAAATGCAAGGTCAATAGACATCTCCAGATGCCTTGATCTATTCCCCGTCATCCTTTCCTCTTTCACGCCTCTTTACTCTTGCTCCCACTCTCTGTAACGTGTTGCGTGCTAGTGGCACTCCCGCCCTGCTTGGGGTGAAAAACTGTATTGTTCAGGGGTGCAAGTATTAATACAAAACTGTGTGTTGCTATCCATTACTCTTTTTTTTTTTTTTTTTTGCTTTTAAATGCAACGGTTGACAGTCATGCTTAGGTTCATTAGAACGTAAAAAATTCTCTATCGAATTTTTCTTCTAGGTTGTAATGTCACCGTCATGTGCGTATTAAAGCGTGAAAACTGTTCTTTGTATAGGTATTTCAGAACATTACTACAGTAATCGTAGCTGATGCTATTCAGTGTAGGCTTTAATTTTTTAATGTAGATTGCTTCGATGATCTGTAGTTTTAATTTGTTATTTTCTTGGTGTAGGATAGTTGTGTTATCAATCAGTATTTTTCTATACTCTGAATGTGGACAGGAATGTTGGTGTAAATGTCTCGCAATGGACGAATGGTTAGACAGGTGTAGAGTAAGACGCTTTGTTAATGTAGTTGTCATATATCCAACGTATATATTATTTGTTTTTCTGTTTTATACACACAGAAACACACACACGCATATATATATATATATATATATATATATATATATATACACTAAATGTAACAGCAAAATTGTCCAAATCGTGTAACAGCATAATTATCCATCTTACAAAATGTTTAATATGTAAAAAACACTAAAAATTGAGGTTTTTTCCAACGTTTAGCGAACTTGATTCATTTTTCGTAAGAATAATTGAAATCCATCCTAAAAGAGAACAGGTTAAATCGTTTTTTCAGACCCACTGTCTTCTAATGGGAAAAAAACCACTAAACTAATTGAGGCTTTAGTTTACCAACATTCATATTCTGGCTTCTATCTTCAAAGTCTATTCAAGAATTTTCAGACGTTAAAAAAAGGGGGGACAGTAGAGAGGACGTTGGAGGAGATCACAACAAGAAGTGGGCTCATCATTTTTCTAAAGAGATCAATTAGAAAAGATCCAACTCAATTTATAAGACATTGAGATGTGAGAGAGGAGTTTCAGCTATGACAATCTATAGAGCAGTGACAAAAACTTGAAAAATGAAATCGTATTGAAATCGTTTTGTGTCCAGGGCAGAAAGAAGTTTAGAGAGGACGAAGATCATCGTGAATAACTTGGAAAAGGAAATATATATATATATATATATATTTATATTCTTATTATATATTAATGTTTATATTTGTTTAAAATATTCCTCAAAAATGTAAAAATGAAAACCGATGGAACTATTAGATATCAAAGTTAAAGTATTCGTCGATTTATATATATATATATATATATGATATTATATATATATATATATATATATATATATATATTGCATATGGACCAAGGCTCAAAAGGGAAAACGGGGAGGCTGGTTTTTTATTTGTTTTAAACTTACATTTTGACCCAAACATATATATATATATCAAATATATATATATATATACAATATAGGCCTGTAATCAGGAGGTTTTAGGAGCCTGGAACCACCTTTGAACTTTTAGTTTCTGATGACCCAGGGGTAGGTTTCAGGTCCCAGCCATGAACAAATAGTTAGCCCCTAAACTTGGGTCAAAATCAGTGTAAAATAGGTTTTATATAAAATGCCATCAATATAAAAAATAATAAAAATATAACACACACACACACACACACACACAACACACACATATATATATATATATATATATATATATATATATATATATATATAAAAATATATATAATCCCTAGCAAAGTTAACTTTGTTGTAGATCTATTCATCAGAATGTGGATGATAAAATTATGTATTATTAAAAGTTCAATTCGTTTGCGTCTGGGGTGCTATGAAAATAGGTTTTGAGATTTGAATTTAAACAGGCCTCCAGTTTCAATTGAAGCGTAAAAAAAAAATGCTATTGTTTTAAGACATTAATTTCTTTTAATTCATTCTGTGATTAAGATATATTATGGACACTATTATTGTCTTGGAGAAAATATTTTTCATAAATAGTGAATTTTGGAATTTTTTTTTTTTTATTAAATTTATTTAAAAATAAAGTTTTAAATTTTTAAATTTCTTCATAATTTCACTGTTTGGAATATTGTTATTAAATATGAGACATTCTGTTACTATGATTCATCGACCCCAATATTTTAAAAGAATTTTCTTTCTTTTTTGTCTATATAAACGTGCCGATTTTTCTGCGGAAGGTCATAAAATCAGAAAATAAACTTTTGTACCAGTAAATTAGTTATCGGCATTTAATTTTTTAATGATTTTAGTATACCTCAGTAGATTTTATGATCGTTGAAGGGAAAATCTGTTTCTGGATTTTTTTTAATGCTGTTCTGTCAACAGATGCGTATAGTTTGTTTTTTTTTTTATTTATTGAGAGATTATTCAATTTTTTATTTGTAATTTGTTGTTACCCGCCATTTTATAAATTACTAAGCGTGAAGGACGTTGTAAAATGGGTGAATAAAACGTAAAATGTTACATACATAATTTTTCAAAAGAAATTAAAATAAACCATTCTTATATACATAAAAACAGGGAATATACGAACACATATTTATATATATAATTTAGCTACATAAAAATAGCCATTTTGTTTCAAACAAACACTGGATTTTGTACACACACACACATGTTATACTTTTTAAATAAACAATTATATCACACACACACACACACTTTTTAAGAATAGTAATTGTTCTTGGAATTTATTCCATAACAATCCTTGGGCATATACATATATATATATATATATATATATATATACACATATATATGTTCTCTACCTGTCCCGTAACCCCGTATAGGGCATCATATGCTACAGTGTAACAGACACAACACTGCTGTATGACTGCAGCCATCATCCTGACCCAGAGTGGTGTGTCGGCAAGTTACCATGACGGAGCCCCACCCCTTCAGACTATTTTTTTTTTTTTTTTTTTTTTTTGGTGGGGATTTAGAGGATCTGTTGGGGGATATTTCATTTTTCTCGCTAATTTATTTACACGATCCCTTCCTCGTCTATATATACTTGTTTAAAGTGTTTCCCCCTTTTTTTTTTTTTTTTATTTGTAGATACTTTTAATTGATTGTCTCCTTGATGAGATGTTGGCTGAAAGGGGCCCTAGAGACTTTTAAAATTAAAATCAATGGTTTCCTTGTTTTTTGAAAATATATATATTTAAAAATATATTAAAAGTTTTCTGTTGTTTGTCAATTTTATATTGCTTTTGCTTTAAGGGAGACCCTGTTGTTCAGATATTTTTTATTGGTTGATGCCTGAGCCATATATGCTTATCAGAGATTCAAAGATATCCACCGTCAAAGATAATATTGTTATTTTGCATAAATTACATTTTTGATAACGTTTGCAGTTTAAGTTTTTGTTTTTAGACCATCTTCAGGAATTTTTTTGGGTTTTCAAAAGTCCTGAAGATGGTCTAAGAGTTTCCTGACGTTTAACGATGTCACAAACTCCAGCATCTTTTTTGTTGCATTTTTGACTCTTATATGTATTTTATATATATATATATATAAATTTAGATGAGGTTGATATGTGTTTTAGGTTTCTAGATTGGCGTTTGCATCTTAATTATTTTGGTTGTTTTAGTATATTATTCAGTTTATTATTCTTGCTAAGTAAATCTAGATTTTTGTGATTTCTGGGAATATTTCTGGTAATTTTGTTTTTGTTTTACGTTGAGACATATGCTAAGAGTTTGTTCGACGTAATCATTTCAATTTACGTTTCTTTTATTTCTAAGTTGGTCTAGAGGAATTTCTTTAATTATAGCAATAAAAAAGTTCAATTGTAAAATAAACCTTACAAATGAGAAATCAGAAAACCGTGTTTATTTATTAGTGTCATTTACACGTAGATAGTCTTGGGTAGCCTCGTTTCTTGAGAGTTTTATGTAGTTCTTCTAAGCGGATTTTTCGGTAAAGATGTTTATCAGTCACTATTGTACAAATTCTACGTGCTGGGGAATAGGGATGGATTTTAGGCAGCTTTTTGGGTGATGGCTCTTGAAATGAACGTTTTGTTGGGTGTCTGTGGGTTTGTGGTAGATATCTGTGATTATGTGGTTGTTTTTATTTCTAATGGTAGATATCTAAAAATGGTAATTCGTTAAAATTATATTCTTGCCGTGAATTTGATTTTTTTTGTAAGTTTGAAGTTTATTAACAACTTTCGGATTATTGGTTAATCCCCAGGTTACAACAAATCTTGTATCCATGATGATTTCCAAAGATATTTGCCGCAAAAAAAAAAGCAATCATCTAGATATCTTTTCCAAGATTTAGTGAATTGGGTCTTTAAATATTTGTCCCATATATTTGTTTTTATCTTTTCATAGAGGTTTTCTTCTAGGTAAGCTAATGTTAGGGTGGATTATATGTTGGTGCCATTTTGTTTCCATCGTTTTACCTAGGGTTTGGATATAGTTTTGTTGTCAAATATAAAGGTGTTATTGTTTAGAATTAGTGGTCTATACTATCGATAATGAACTCTTTAGATGAAATGGAACGGATGTTTTTAGTATTTCTGGATGTTTTTCAATTTTCCAGAATGAGATCCTTTTTTCCCTCAGTTCATTGGGGGTATGTTACTGTATAGGCTACTGATGTCAAAAGTTGCCATAAGCGTTCCCTGATCTACTTTTTTTGTGGTATGCAGCTAAGGAAATGGATATCGTCTCTGATATGGCTTTTAATTTGTTTAGTATATGGTTGCAATATTATTGTCTTTTACAACAAATAGCAGCAGCTAAAACTGAGTTTGCTAGTGGGACAGACTGGTACCTGAATGCTACTAATGAAGCACAATGGGTCTAAAATGCAGTACTTAAGGTCATTTAGGGGTTTGGGATGCTAATGTATTCAAACAAGATTTAAATGTATGTATAGCACTGCTTTTATTTCAACAGAAAGATTTATGAACTTTTGGAGTCGTAGAAATTACTTGTTTTTGGTACAAAGTTTATTATGGAAAATCCTTCTCTTTTTTTTGTATTTAATATTTTGAAATTATGTGTTGTGCAGAGTTTTTGTAATTTTGTTATAATGTTTTTGTCTATGTTAGTGTCAATTATTTTTTTTCAACAAAGCTGTTCCTATCCTCTAGTGTTTCTAGAATTTTTGTTTTATAGTATGTTCTGTCCATGATTACTATGGTTGTGTGTGCTGCCTTTATCTGATTTTCTTCACTTTTTTTTATATTTTTTTATTATTTTTTCGAATGTTCTAAGGCTAGTTTTTGTCTATATGTGAGATTGTCGAATGATTTGGTTTTTTCCTGTAGGTCAAGGTTAAGACAGCGTGTTTTAAAACAAAAATTGTATTTTATCTCATTGGTATTATTATTTTGTTTGGGAATAAATTGGATTTGTTTTTTATATATATACTCATCTGTATATATATATATATATTGTTAAATATTTCTCTTAGTCTCAGTTTGGGATAAAGTGCTCAATATCAGAGATAGAGCGTATGTAAATATAAATATAAAAGTGAACATTGAAGTCAACACTCAGAGGTGACAGGCTGTTTCATGCTAGACGTAATCGTATCGTCAGGCCGCAAATATATATATAAAAAGAACGTATAAACATAAAAATGTATATATATATATATATATATATATATATATATATTTGTATAGAGGCATTTGAATCACAGTGACAGTAAAACCGGATATAGAGCGTATCCGATTGCTGGCCTATAATAACAGTCACGGTCGGTATCAACAAAAGGCCATGATATTCTCTTAACCGCTTTTCCCTGGGTAGTTTCGATGCCCTCCCCCGTTAGTATTGCCGGCCGTATGTTGAGATGTGTAATTGGTAACGAGGAAAAACTAAACTGTTATACTGAGATGGCAGAAGTTATCCCCAGGTGTCATCTACATACCCACTCAAACCAACCAAGCGAAGCCCTGAATAAAACACCTATTTTATATTCTTGGATAGGGGGTTCGAGGTTTTATTTCTCGCCTCGACGTTTATTTGCATATTTAGTATAGTGGTGAAGGTGCAGCGAGCCTTTCCCAGTTTTTGGTGCATCTGACATGAACGAGAATGGAGACGCAATGCGTGGAGGACGATGGAAGAAAACCCCGATTTATGTTTTATGACTCTAAAGAGAGAGAGACAGATAGAGATAGAGAGAGAGGGTTAGAGAAAGAGCGAGAAAGAGAGAGGGAGATAGAGGGGGAGAAAGAGAAAGAGAGAGGGAGAGAGAAAGAGAGAGGGAGAAAGAGAGAGAAAGAGAGAGGGAGAAAGAGAGAGAGAAAGAAAGAGCGAGAAAGAGAGAGGGAGATAGAGGTAGAGAGAGAGGGAGAGAGAAAGAGAGAGGGAGAAAGAGAGAGAAAGATAGAGGGATAAAGAGAGAGAGGAATAAAGAGAGGGAGATAGAGGGGGAGAGAGGACTAGAGAGGGAGAGAGAGAAAGAGAGAGGGAGGGAGAGAGAGAAAGAGAGAGGGAGGGAGAGAGAAAGAATGAGGGAGATATACGGGGAGAGACAGGGAGAAAATGGGAGAGAAAGAGAGAAAGAGAGAGAGAGAGAAAATAAATACGATCCTACAAACAAAAAACTATTGACCCAGGCTTGAGCAGCTAAAAAAAAAAAAAGGTAAAAACAAAGAAAGAAAATTCCTAAACTCGGCGAAAAGAGGCGGTGATCAATAGATCAGACCCCACCCCCTGAGACAAAAAAAAAAAAAAAAAAAAAAAACCAGAAACTCAATGCAAAAAGAAAAGCGGGAACACATTCCGAAACCGATTTTCAACGTGACTGCACTGAGAGTTCACGTGTAGAGCTATTTTCAGACAGTTTGTCTGGTGCTCCAATTATTATAGGCAGGACCGGAGCGTATTACCCGCGAATCCCCGATCGGCGTGGGAGGAAACCTGATTGGGCAGAGTTTTGTGACCCTCGCTATCTTATCAAAATTTGCTTTTTTCTATCTACGTTAAAAATTAAACTAAACACAACTATTAAAGAATGAAAAATTTTCGCGGATTTTGACGTCATTCTAGGCGTTTTTTATTTCTCCTCGAAATCCATGAATTTGTTTTGTTCATGCTAAGTAGATGTTAAAAATTGCCGCAAAACTTTAATCTATTTAAAATGGAATGACATAGCTGTAATTTGTATTTAGATACATTGTAATTATTTTCATTTTTTCTTGTTGAATTTTTCATCTATATTGTATATGATCCATTATTGTGCATAATTAGGTTACAATAAAATGTGTGTTCTATATGAATGCTACTTTATGAAAATTGAAATGTAGTTGAATGGGAGCGTCTCATAGATTGTGGGGGTTGAGCTGTATCATTAGAAAACATAACTTCGAAAAGAACCACATGCTGTCTATTAAGCAGAAACAGTATTTAGTCACCCCCCCCACACACACACACCGGCTAACAAGGGCTCTGGTGAAAATCCAAGGAGCGTCTGCATCGGCAACCGGCGGCTTCTGGTCGTTCCTGTCTCTGCGTCTGTGGGAACCCCGCGGCAAGCAAGAACGTTATCCGAGTAGGCCTGGGTACCCTACTTCTGTAATTTATCCCAAGAATCTTCTTCTCATAACAGGAAGAAGCCGGCTCAATCCGCCCAGGGTGAATGCCGCATCACCCCCCCCCCCCACGAGGGCATCATGTGGCACCGTATGTGGCGATTGTATGATATGTTTCTCTTCCTCTCCATTTTCCTCGTAAAAAATGTTTTATAGCATTATTTTGATTCTGTGCCCCCAAGAAGATTTTTAAATAAAAAAAAAAATCAATACATTTTATCTGATATTATTTTTCGTAAGATATACACACACAAGAGAAAAACCATGTGAGAAAGTAGCCGTTACTTTCGAAATCACTATAATTCAAGAGAACCTTGGGCAATCATGTATCTTTCGATACATGACTGACGAGGCAGATATTTTCTCGCAGTACGTTGCCATTTCTTTTTGCTGCAGACCAGTTGCTACAGAAGCCGGTCTGTCCTGCTATTTACCCATAGCCGGGGTGGGGTGGGAAGAAAAGGATTCATACCTTTCCCAAGGGTCAGTCAGTTACGTGTCATGCGTGATACACACTTAGGCCATCAAGTAAATTTCGATACATGACTGACGATATTTGCGCGTAAGTGAATATAACGAACCCAATGAGATTTCGAACATGGCTCGCGGATTAACATTTCTGAGCCATTATCCATTACACCCGAGCTTACAGCACGTGGTATTCCCAAGCGGTCACCCATTTGAGTACTGAGCAGGCTCGACGTTGCCTAACTTCGGTGATCTTACGGAAACCGGTGTTTTAATGTGATGTGGCCGTAAGCCTTTAAATATTCGTCATCTTTATCGTAATTATAATTTAAATATATGGTAAATTGTTGGGTGTGCGGTTAAGGCAACGGTTATTGGCGCAAAATGGAATCAGCATGCTGAGTTCAAATTCGGACACTGTTTCTTTCACTTCGCACTAATAGTCTTGGAAAAGGAACAAAATCAATTTCCTCCGGGGTAATTAGTAGGACAGAATGTACTCTATTGTTGTACCAGTGGGGAGGAGTAAAAAACATTCTGAATTCAAAAGCAGCACTGAAGAGGGATCAGCCTCGTCAGATTAGGTTGCCTTAGACACACCTAGTGCTTCTATGACGACAGCACATGTGATATTCCAACGATCCTAACAAAACTCGTAGGCATGATTACTGTATAAATCTTATTTGTTACTTAACGTATTTCTTTTGCTCCTTATTTGTATTGCAGTTATAACACGCACTCCAGAAACCCTGTCCACGAGGCAATGATTAATCGAGACGCAGTCTCTTACGACGGTAACATTCTTGTAAGTCACAGTATATATATAAAAGTGTCTCTGTTAGTATGTGTGTGTCTTTATGTAAGTATATATAGGTGTGTATTTAAGTATATATAGGTGTTCAGTATATATATATATATATATATATATATATATATATATATATATATATATATACACGCCCACTCATACACACTTCTATGTGGCAGTACATTGTCAACGTATTGTGATGAATTTCAGCCCCTGACACACCATCCGACCAGAGAAATCGGATCCTTGCTCTATGTTCCTCATTGGTGCACACTGCTAGTGGTGCGACCATGTTTATACTGTAACTCAGTAGGATCGATCTTTCCCTCCACTGAAGAGCGGTTTCCAGACGCAAAAGTCAACACGTCTACATTGCTTGACGTGTAAGTACCAACTCCCTAAAAAAAATTTCTTTATCGTTCTCACGCCAATCAAAATCGACTTCCTTGTTTTGTCTTCCATCTCATCTCAAATGTCAACCCGAGGAAGTCGTAGCAACGATACACTTCATCTAAAAATTAATAGTCTGCTAAATTATTATTTAACACTAGGCCGGTATTAATTTCATTGTTTAAGAAAATCTAAAACAAAAACAAGGATAATTACGGATTTAAAAAAAAAAATAATTAAAAAATTACTGTTCTTTACGTTTCGAGTACAAAACAGATATAGTTTCGTAGACGTCCCAACGAGGAATGTGCTTTCTTAACTAGGTAATCTGAACTTTGCTTTATCAACGCGAGGTAAGAATTCATGATTGTTATAATGACAGTAACATGATTCCTCCGTACTGATGTTAAGACAGGTTTGCCTAATGAAATTGCATAATTAAATTTGCTCCACATAATTTCTTCTAGCAAATTGAATTAAATTAAATTTATAACTGAGAAATATTTATTTTACAATGGAAAAATAAATTGCTATTGTTATTTATTCACGTGAGTCAGTTTTCAATTTCAGTGACACCTGACTTCATTATTTATTATATATATAGTGAGACTGGTCCCCACCTTCGTGTTTGCAATAATTGTGTCCACATATAAATATAAATAAGATCGGATTAAGAAAAACAGACACTGAATGAATGTTGGACAATCTCCTGAATGACGAAGAAGAGACTTAAATCAACAGAAATGTGGTTCTACAGAAGGATGCTGAGTATACTTTGTACTCGAGATATGAAGAACGACGGAGTCTTGGAGAAAATGAAAACACTTATACTTAACATCAGAAAGAGATAATTGAAATTTCTAGGGCTCATTATGAGGAAAGAGGGCTTAAAAGTTTGACACACACAGGATACTTTCAAGTCAAGAGGAACAGAGGGAAACAGCCCATAACCTACCTAACGAGTTTGCATAAATAGTTGACAGAAGAGGGTTTAGGAGCGAAAGCAAACAGGAAATTGTGGAGAGCCATGATCGCCAATGTCCTGGAGAGACTTGAAAAGGACATTATTTTCTGATTGATTTGTTTTTTATGGTTTATCAACCCTTTGTAGATTATTTAAAGCCAGCAAATTTATATTTAATTTAGAATATATATATATATATATATATATATATATATATATATATATATATATATATATATATATAGTTAAGTTATAAAGAACTTGGTAAACCGAATTGGTAAATCCAAGGAGGACGAAATCCTGAGAGCTCAATGTGAAGAACAGAGCTAATATTTAAAGAAAAACAGACCAGTTTAAGGTACCATTACAATAATTTATTTCACCAAAATCCTTTTTAAAGGATTTCGGATCATCAGGTAAACACTTCCAACAATGAAATGAGAAGAAAAATGTGATTAGAAATTGATGGGTATTGTAATTTTTGTAATTAAACAGGGAGGGTGAAGGTGGCGGTTAAAGAGACAATACAAAATATAGGGAGGGTCAAATTTACATCTCTCTTAAATAAGCTTTATATTGGGGTAGGAGGAGTGACCTATATATATATATATATATATATATATATATATATATATATATATATATATATATAAAGTTGTAGTCTCTGTCTGTCTGTCATAGAAATCCTCCTAGACTACCATAACCATTTATATTCTGAAACTACATTACCCAGGGTACTCGGATAAGTATATTTCATTTTGATCAAAGGGAGTTCCCGGTGTTGGGGGTGGACAGCCCCCACTGATTTTTTCCCTTTGATTTAAATTAAATTTAAACAAGAGAATGACTCCTATCCAAAATATAGAAGGAGAAAGCTAGAAGATGGAGGTTACATCGGCAAGATCAAAATAAAACAATATGGACGTCAAGTTAAACAAGAAATCACCAATCAGTAGATAGTGATTTGCAATACATATTTGTTGCGACAGTTCAATTGTTATATCAATGTTGAAATCTGATCATCAATTCACTCAATCAATTATTGCATCAAATACATATCAAAGGGGTCAGATCAAGCTGTTTTTGCACAACCCCACTACTAAAAAGTACTCTTTATGTGCTGTGTCTCTTCAGGACATAGGTGATCATGGCTCTTTATAACCTCCTGTCCTTTGCAGCTCTCAGTAAAGATTGTCCTTTTGATATCTCTCCTAATCCCTGTTTTGACAACCATTTACACAAGCTCGTTTGGTAGGATTATGAACTGCTTTCCTTTATCCCGTTTGCCTAAAGAACAAAACCAGACAGTACATTGTGGCCGTGTTCATAATTGATATCATTTAAGGTTGGTTTCTTGCTTTTCATAATAAGAGCTTTCATCACTTATAAATGCTTTTTTGCAGTGAAGGGGTAAGCATCACAGACGTGTTCTCGGTGGAATAAACATCTGATTGTAAGCGTTTTTAATACTAAACCTGGTTTCGAATCTCACCAAGGAGGCGACGTCTTTTTAATATCAGACTGGGAAGATGATCCCAATACGAAGTGACGAAAAAAAAACGGCCGCAAACCATTCCACGAATTGGCCAAAGGTTTCTGATTATAACTGAGTAGACGAAACTATCCGAAAGCTATCGATGGTTGCATTAGCACGGTGTCACAAGTCATCATGGCCGAGTGTATCAGTTCGACTACTGCTCATTTCACATTATGCGCTCTCTCCCAGAAACAGTAACTAAGGTCTGTTCAGCATATTTTCAGTGTAAAATGTGGGTGACGAAGAAGCAGAAATATGTTTGAAAGGGCGCCTGCAGTAGAAATTAGTTAGTTACACTAGTAGACTCAACAGTCTCCAGAGACTGGTGGATCACTACTATTTTATGAATTAGTAGATATATTTAACAGTGTATGTTCCTTTTTGCCTTCAATATCTCCAGTAAGTGCCAAATTTTCAAAACATCCTTTCCTTATGTGTAAAATAAAATAATAAAAATATGTCTTGCGTAAAATTCTCCAGCGCCTCAGTACGGTCTTATATCAATGAGAATCTCTCAGGAAGATGGATCGGGCGTTCCAGTAATAAAGAAAATGCGCTGTTGAAATAGCCACCATGTACGCCTTACGATTTTTTATGGGGCTATGTGAAAGGAAATGTCTATATCCACACCACTTCCTACAAGCCTAGAGGAACAAGCAAAAAATCACTGATGCGCTGGATAATGTTACGCAAGACATGCTACAGCGTGTTTAGCAGAAGCTGGACTACCGACTTGACGTGTATCACGTCACAAGTGGTGCGTAGTATATTGAACATTTGTGAAAGTTGGTGAAGTCGGTTATAAAATCTACATGCCTTGAATGCTCTGTTCGAATTTTGATAAATAGATATTTTATTGTTCATCATGAAGCCGATTCAATTTCGTTTGTATGTGACATGTAGTTACTCAGATATTCACATTTTAAATGATGTCAGTTTTTTGGGAACACTGAAAACATAAAGCATTTTTTACTTTTTTTCCCGGAAATATTTCCTGATGTCATAATCCGATCAATCAACATTAATTCAACAGCTACTACATTATAAGACTGACTTGACTATCACGAGTTCCATAACTCATTACAGCTGTAGGGGCACTACATGTATTGTAGCCATACAGCAATAGTGTGCCTTGGGCAAGACAGCCTGATAGAGTCTCTCCCTCTCTTTCTCTAGGATGGTGTGAATTCAGAGCTTTCCTTCATCTAGACCGATTGCCAACCAAGGTTATAGTGTCTGTCCTTCTATTTACATATAGCAGAAGGAAGAATAAAATGAATTCATATCATTTCTAAAGGTATTTGCGCATAAGTAAATGTAACGAACATTCGAACTCGGCTCTCCGATTCCTCATTCTGAATCGCTATCCATTACACCCTCCGCGCATCCGCAATTGACTTGACTAAACGATTGCTCTTGTCTCCATAAGATTTTTTGATACCATGTCCCTTGCCAAAGTATGCGATCATTTTCCTTGGCATATTAGGAAAGACAGTGGAGTGGTTTCTCCATTACCTTCTCCAAGATCTGAAAGTCAGAGTTTAACTTCTCTCATATTAGTGAATCCAATCTGACCTCTTATCTAACCTTATTTCTAAAGAAGTAAAAGCACTTGGTCTAAAAGATCGCACTGAAGTGCGAAACTGCCAATCAACACGCTCTTGCACACACATTATATATATATATATATATATATATATATATATATATATATATATATATATGAAGAAATATAGTCTTAAGATGTGCTATATTTATGGGATAAAGTGCTCAATATCAGAGATAGAGCGTGTGTAAATATAAAAGTGAACATAGACTGTCGCCTCTAAGTGCTGACTTCTATGTTCATTTATATATATATATATATTTATATATATATTTATATATATATATATATATATATATATATATATATATATATATATTATGAAATTGACAATTATTTTAAGACATTTTATGTTTATACATTCTTTTTTATAGATACAAATATTTAATAATATATTTAATGTTTATAATAAACAGTATTAACAACATTTACCGGCCTGAATGTCCGAGAAATTTTCATAGAAAATATGCGTCCTCCGACAGGAATCGAACCTGTATCCTATACGGAACCGTCATATAGCCTGACATGCTTTTACCAATTTCGCCACAATTGTAGTTTAGTATATCTTTTCTTATTATGCTTGCTTTCTTTTTCTCTCTAAAACTAGGAGTAGATGTGTTCGCCTATCGTCAGGTTCACACTCATCCCCGGTGTTTTAAACAGAAGTAGAGGTTCCCTGTTTAGGATTAGGAGCTCCGGTTTCTTCTTAAGTTTTTTTTTTTATTCCCTTTCATTCCCACTAGTCCCCTTGCATCTTAGTGGCATTATCGCCTTGCTTGTGGTGAATTAATTAAATTTGAAAACGGAATTGTCCATTATTTATCTGAGGTAATGACAGGGCGTAATCCATGCTTTAACTAAATAACGGGGGATCAAGTAAAAATGATAATATGATGAACTCGTCATCCTAGAAATTCAGACATAAATGGAGGAAGATTTCAGATATAGACATCCAAATTATATGAGATCTTTGATATAACTATAGATTCCAAGCATCAGTCTGTCATCACGTAAGCCTTAAAGGTTACTGAACAACTTGTTCTGTTTTAATGCATATTAAACATTATGTTTTCGGAATTCTAGGTCAACAAGAAACTTGCAATAACACCGATAGCAAATATGAATAATTAATAAACTGAAATGGGACGGGTATGGATTTTTCTCTGAATTATCTTGACCCTCACCATTTTTGTGCTTAACTGTGAATGCGCATGCTCACAGACATGAATCTCCAGCCAATCTTACTTCTCCCTTTCTACAACGTTAAGTCTAATTTTCTTTTATTACGTTTTTATTAACATTTTCAAACAATATCGACGCCAGGCAACGCAGTCTGGTGACACACGCGTGTAACTATTCATTACTTTGTCGGAGATCCTATTGTGTTTTTGAACGTGTGACTATTTTACAAGGCACATGATGAATTTCCACTCCAAACACAGTCACCATTTTTTATTGTTTTTAAGTTTGTTTTTGTTTTTGTTTTTCGTATTTGCTTTTTTCTTTTTTTTCTTTTTTTTTTTTTTTCTCCCCCCCCCTTTTCACTCATTACCGTATTCGGTCTGCAAATGTAATGACCTAGCTACCATGTTATGCACGAGCGTTTTCACATGTGCAAGTCAAAGACTGACACGTATTTTGTCCACGTTCAGGGAGCATCATTTCGGGGTTTTGCTGAAGAGCCGGGTTCGTAATTCTTTGACCGTCCACGTTGATTTACCGCCAAACCGAAGCCCGTAGGTCTGAGTTGGTGGCATTTTTCAGCGCCCTCGTAGCAAGGCCTTCAAGAACCGCCTAGTTACGTTACCTCCACAGAGTTGAATCACCCTCATTTCTTACGAAGAGCGCTCCCCCACCCCGAAAGCTTCTTCCTAAGAAACGCTACTTTGTCTCCCGCGTGGATACTCCCCTGAATACTACCATCTTAACCTCTTGAAGTGTAGAGTCAATCGTTATCTATCATCCTTATCCTCGTATTCTTCACTTTCTACTTCCTTCTCTGACGTTCACATCACACACCTCATTAATAACGAGGTGGTAGCACCTGTTAGGGTCCGAACTATGGGCAAATAGTGAACCTGCAAAGTAAAAATAAAGTATAAAAATACGTTTTTATAATAAAATTAGAAATCAATATTTTGTTGCCTTTTTATTTCAAAAGCGCCAAAAACGAACTGACGCAAAAAACCCAAAAAAACGAAAAAAAAAAAAACAAAAAAAAAAAAACATCATAGTTTAACTTGTAAGGATTCTCATACAAATTGAAACAGATTTTTTTTTTTATTTTAGAAACCATGTTTTCGTAATAAGTAACCACTAATTTATTCTTTCATTTTTTTTTAGGGGGTGGGTGTTTAAAAAATGAAAATAGACCAACCCTTGTCTAATATGTGAGAAGTCATCAATTCACCACAGCTGCAGTTATGCCATTATCGCCAGCAATAGATTTTTTTTTATTATAAAGTGAGAATTTCATTACTTCTGACAAAAGCCAGGTGTTTAATTAACATTTTTAGGGTGGGAGAGCAATAAAAAAAAAAAAAAAAAGAAAACCGATAGATATCAAAAACACATATGCGTACGTAATAATAGTTTTAAAGTGCGGCCAACCCAATTTTTAAAATGACCAGCAATATATTTTGAAATTTATAGTAAAATTGAAGATATGACATACATTGTCAAAAAAAAAAAACATTTGCTATGATTAATCTCATTTCATGTCAGGAGAAAAACATATTTTCACGCCTCGTTTGATTTTGTAAAATTATTTGGTAAAAAAAATATTGCTAAGTAATTTTAATTTAATCATGAATTAATGTCATTCTCTTGAATTATAAAGTTTGAATTTTTGTATTTAGTTTCAGCATTGAATAAACCATACGGTTTGATATGCTGCTAAACAAAAACAACTAAACCATCATTCAATAACTTACCTTGAGTGGCTCATGGGCCTTGTATTGGGTGAACTGCGGTAAAAAATTCCAAGTGCCATACTGATACCAATTTTATTCTATTATAATTGTGTTTGTCGTTTCATTCGTTAGTTAGCGCGACCGTTATGCCCTGTCAATCCCTCATAAATAATGGACTATTCCGCGTTTTGATCACATGGAAAGAGGGGAAAAGACATGACTTGGTTTTAGTGAGAAAATGAAATAAAGAAGAATGAAAGAAGGGAAGATAGAAGTGTAGAGGCAAAATCAGACTAAGCTGATAATCTAAATACATGCAGGAAAAATTCGACTCATCAACTCTGCTGCTGCCAATAAACAATCTGCTCTTGCTTGGATGATTTAGATGTTTTTTCTTATAGATTCTTTTTGCTTTATTTCCTTGCAGATTTTGTCTGTTGCATCCGAAGTCCGTTGATGGGGGGGGGGTCCATAGATGAGAAGCTTGTCTGCACTGTTTAATAAATAAACGGACTGTCTATCGAATTACTATATATATACTATATATATGTATATAAATTCCCAAGAGGATAGAAGCCAGGTAGAACTCAATGTCCAGGACAGAGTAAGAATATATATATATATAACACGATATATATATATAGTGTTATATATATATAGTGTTATATATATATATATATATATATATATATAATCGACTCTCCCGTCGAGATTCGACGTATGAGGGACAAGCAGAACAGTTTCCAGGAAGGCCACAGCCCGACACCGGCACATGAGATTTGATTATAGTGGTGAAGGCTTCGTGCAGGACCATCCACACTTTTTGAAGGGACGAATACAGAGACCTGGTGCACCGAATGCCACAACGTTCCCAAACGACCCTCCGCAGGTTTTGAATTCAGAGTTGTCCTTTTCCTAGACCAGTTGTTACTTCTACTCTATCCTCTATTAGTATACGGATCGCTTTTCTCTACTCTATTCACTATACTATTTCTCAATTCAGATCACTCTTCGGTGGTTACTATTCGAGCCAGTATTATTGAGCAAGTACTACTAGTGCAAGTATTATTCGAAGGCGTCTGACACCAGTATTGTTCAACGGCGTTACTATAGTTGTATCTGCGATTACAATGTCTCTACTACAACGAGAATTACGAAAGTCACGAGTTTCCGTTGGCATCACAAAATATACAAATGGGAGAAAGAACAGATGGAGTAAAATTGTGCAGCGATTTCAACAGGTTTTTTATTATAATTTCTTATAATAATAATAATAATAATATCCCTAATTCCGACAAGAATACAGTCCATAAATCGGGGTTGAATAAGACCAACGTACTTCGCGTTGCCTGAAATAGATTTATCCCCATATGAGGTAACTTTGGATTTTGTTGTGTAATATACATCATACCTAACGTCGATAGCACGACTCGGAGCTTCATGCAGTTGCTGCAATCTTTAGGTCTATTTTTATCCTACACATATACACATACATATATATATATATATATATATATATATATATATATATATATATATATATATTGTCATGGGTCCTTATAACTACAGAATGAACTCTTCCTAACACTATGTATACTACGCCTCTCAAGAGAGAGAAGTTCGGCTTGACGGTCGAACTCTCTGCCTCTGAGCAGAGAGGAACCCGGACGAGGCTCCGCCAAAGGGCAGAGTCTCTTTCGGGGAGGTTGCCCAACCCGATCCCGTTTATACGGGTTCTACGGGTATTTTTTGGCCGAGCCCACGGGCTCGGGAAACCCACGTTAAATTCGGCCTTGTGCCACATGCAACCTGGACCGTAACAGTGGCGACGAGGATATTGAAGAAACGAATTCTACGCGGAGGATATAAAAAAAAATAAATAAAAAAAACAGTTCTACGCGAAGATAAAAGATAAAAAACTTTTTGGACACCAACCATAACAGTGGTAACGAAGACACGAATTTTACCTGTCAGCCAGAATAGAACCGAATTCTACGCAGGAAAATCTTTTCGTACTAAGGTTCCAAAACAACAGACGACAAAGACCTGAAGTCTACACTGAGAAAAAAGGAAAAATCGTTACACAAGTACACAACTCTAGCTACAAAGTACATATTGCGAAAAGAAAAAGTAAGGGGAAAAAGTTTTTTAATTTTTTTCCTCCTCTTCTCGTGACAACAGATAGCATGTGTTATTATTAAATTACGGTGTAAACATGGAAAACTTTAAGGCAACCATATTGGAACTAATGAAAATGCAATTCGATCAGAAAAAAATGAGTAAAGACAGACTAGGCTCGAAGAAAAACAATTAGAAATTCAACAGAAAAACAAAGAAAAGCAACTCAAACTACAAGAATTACTACTATGGGCAGTAACAAATAAAGGACATAATTCTGAAAATGAAGCGGCATTCTCGCAAAATGCTATATGGAGCTCAATCAAAGACTTCACTTATGCACCGGACGAAGACAAAACCTTCGCGGCTTACTTCAGAAGATATGAAGATCCATATGAGTTTGATTGCGGGAATTGGTCAGACGCGAAAAAAGTATGTCTACTACTGAGGAAACTAGTGTCAAGCGAATACACTAAATTCGTAGACTACATCCTACCGTGGAAAACGAATGAGTTGACTTTCAGGGAAGCCGTGAAACTTTTAACGGAATTATTTAGTTCGAACACTTCACTATTCCACAAAAGGTAGAAATGTTTAAATTTAACAAAAACGGATAGCGAAGACTATATAACATTCGCTTCCGTACTAAACAAACACTGCGATGACTTTAAGTTATTTGAACTCAGCCCTGACAATTTTAAAAGTTTGATATTCGTCCAAGGCCTAGTTTCGACTAAAGATGCGGAGATCAGACGGAGAATTCTAAGAAAACTGGAGAGTGAACCAAAACTAACGCTACAAAAATTGGCTGAGGTCTGTCAGAGATGTATAAGCGTAAAAAAAGACTCGAAAGATATCGAAGAGACTGGCATCGCTCACATACGAAAAATACAACGACAAACACGTTTTTCTCCCTCCTCAAAAACAAACCAAACCAATTATTTTACTACAAAAAGTCAAATGAAACCTCAGAAGAAACCACCACCCACTCCATGCTATCGCTGTGGGATTTTACATTGGTACAAATATTGTCCATACCGCTATAAGACTTGTCTGTCGTACAATAAAGTGAGACATAAAAGTTCGCACTGTAGAACCAAGAAAGAAAACCAAAGCCGAGTAAGAGTCACTAGAACTGACCAATCGGACGGGATAAATATAAGAAAATATGTACAAGTAGAAATGTTAAACAGAAAAATCAGATTACAATTAGATTCCAGATCAGATTTAACCATTATTAACTTACAGACGTGGAAGAAATTAAACAAACCGACTATGTTGAGAACAGATAAAATAGCCAGGTCGGTAACAGGAAGAAAAATTAAATTTGAGGGGGAGATTATCAAAATGTGACGTTCAAAGGGATGACCAAGAAATTAAAGATGTATGTTCTAAAAAATACGGAAAATTTATTTGGAACTGACTGGATGCAGAAATTTGACCTCTGGGATTTGCCGATAAATACGTTCTGCCATAAAGTGGAAAGGTTATCGATCGAGGCAGAGAAATTGAAGGAGAAATTAAAGGAGAGTTTCCCCGACGTATTTTCAGTCGGCCTCGAGAGGTGTAAAAAAAATGACGGCCAAAATCGAACTAAAAGAAAATGTACAACCCATTTTCAAGAAGAAAAGAAATGTACCTTCCGCATCATTAGAAAAGATAGACGAAGAGTTGGATAGACTCGTGAAAACCGGTATATTGACAAAGGTGGGATATAGTCAATGGATCGCACCTACGGTTTACGTGAAAAAGAAATCGGGTGAGATACGAGTATGCGCTGATTTCTCGACGGGATTGAATGCATCGATTAAGGATTATCACTATCCTCTCCCTAGTCCAGAGGAAGTTTTCACAGAGTTGAACGGAGGAAAATTTTTCTCAAAAATAGACTTGAGCGAAGCATACCTACAAGTACCAGTAGATGAGGAAAGCTCGAGGTCGTTGTGCATAAACACACATAAAGGATTATACAAGTTCCAGAAATTACCATTCGGGATCAAGGTCGCGCCGGCGATATTTCAGCAAATAATGGACACTATGCAAGGCGGACTGGATTTCACGATCGCATACCTTGATGACATCCTGATAAATAGCAACAATATTGAACAACACTGGGAAGACGTTCAAGGGGTTTTCAGGCAGATACAAAATTACGGTTTTAAGGTAAAGGAAAATAAATGTGACTTCTTTATGAAGGAGATAAAATATCTGAGCCATATTATTAATGAAGAAGGAAGAAGACCAGACCCAGAAAGAGCCATGACAATAAAAAAATGCCGGCTCCAAAAAACTTAGCCGAGTTACAAAGTTTCTTGGGCTTAGTAAATTATTATCAAGAATTTATTCCTAACATGCACAAATTACGCGCACCCCTAAATGAACTGTTGAAGAAGGAGAAAGTTTGGGAATGGTCAGATGAATGTCAGAAAACTTTCGACAAAATCATTACGACTCTAACAGCAGATTTATTTTTAGCGCATTATGATCCAAAATTGGAAATAATAGTCGCGAGTGACGTGAGTGCCTATGGTGTTGAGGCATGTATACTTCATAAAATGCCTGATGGGACACTAAAACCCATCGCGCAAGCGTCAAGAACGTTACTACCAGCCGAACAAAATTACTCGCAAATCGAAAAAGAAGCGCTGGTGATTATTTTTGCGATTACAAGATTCCACAGATATATTTACGGTAGATTTTTCACCTTGCAGACGGACTACAAGCCGTTATTAACAATATTTGGATCAAAGAAAGGTCTACCTGTCTACACTGCTAATAGATTACTAAGATGGGGGACGATTTTATTAAATTATAATTTCAAATTGGAGTATCTTCCATAAAACAAAATCGGGCATGCAGACGGTCTTTCGAGACTAATACCAGAGAAAACGGAGCCATTAGAAGATTCCGTAATTGCAGCTCTACGATATGAGGAAGATATTAGAACATCATTATGTAGTACAATTCGAAACCTCCCCGTCACATTACAGGAAATAAGAAACGAAGCAGTGAATGACGAATTTATAAAGGAAACGAAAACAAAAATTGCAGGAAAAGAAGCATATATCAGACAGTTTTTCGTTATGTGATAATGTTCTGCTATATAATGAAAGAGTAATAACCCCGAAAACGCTACAAAGGCGAATCCTCAAGGATTTTCACATGGGCCACCCAGAAAAAAACAGGATGAAATCCTTAATGCGAAGTTACGTGTTCTGGCCAAACATGGATCAAGATATTATACATATGGTGGACAAATGCAAGGACTGTTCCTTAGCAGCTAAGGCACCTCCGATCACTCATAAGCCATGGCCTAAGACAGATCGACTGTGGTCGAGAATCCATGTAGATTTCGCAGGTCCATTAGAGGGTTTCTACTACTTGATTGTAGTAGACAGTTACAGCAAATTGCCAGAAGTATTTCGTTGTAGAAAACCTACTTCTGAGACGACAATAAATTGCCTTCACGAGCTGTTTGCTCGTTTCGGAGTGGTTGATTGTTTAGTCACCGATAATGAGACACAATTTACATCTGCGGATTTTCAAGAATTTTGTGAAACTTTTCAGGTGAAACACATCAAATCTCCGCCATATCACTGAAGGTCGAACGGGCAAGCGGAAAGGTTTGTAGATACATTAAAAAGAGCACTAAGGAAAGCTTATGACGTACCAACAGAAAAGGCTTTACAACAATTCTTGCAAGTGTATAGAATTACACCGAACGGTACTACACCATCGGCATTATCGCCGGCGGAAGTAATGTTCGCCCGAAAAATTAGATCGGTATTCGACAATTTACTGCCAAAACAGACAATCACCAACGTCGTTTGTACCAAAAAGAAAATTTAGCCCAGGGGAGAAAGTTTTTTTTTTTTAAATGTTAAAAAAACAACACATCCTATTGGGAGCCAGGTACAATAGAGAAACGAATCGGGAACGTGATTTACATAATTCAGGGTCCGAATTTCTCGCATAAAAGGCACTTAAATCAGATCAGATCAGAAAGAGGCTGTTAGAGGATTCTAACGGTCTACCTCAGGAAGAGGAGGAAGTAATGGACACAATATTTGACACATTCAATATGCAAAGGCCTCAAGCAATTTCAGAACTGCGGAAATCAAGCAGAAAAAGAAAATTTACAGAGCCTTTGATGATTAATCCGAAGAGGAAAAAATATTAAAGACCCCTGCGAGGTAAAAGCTTGGGAGGGGGGGGTGTCAGGGGTCCTTACCTATAACTACAGAATGAACTCTTCCTAACACTATGTATACTACGCCTCTCAAAAGAGAGGGTCGAATCGAGTCGAGCCGATAGTAGTTCACTCCAAACCAGACTGACAGTCATACTAACACCTTCCACATCTTGCATTATTATTTCGTGCAATATACCTTCGTTATTTCTACTCTTGTGTTCGTGTTGTTCTTCCTTGGCTCTAACCTGGACCATAACACACACACACACACACACATATATATATATATATATATATATATATATGTATGTGTGTGTGTGTGTGTGTGTGTGTGTGTGTGTGTGTGTGTGTGTGTATTTTAGGATAGAATCAAATGGATTTGAATTTCTTGTCTTCAGAGTGGAAAAAACTGAGAGAATACGTGGTGTTTTGGGTCAAAAGGTAAAGTTTCACATGCTTAGAGATATTTTGTTTTGCTTTTCTTTAAATCACATGTAGATGGCAACAATAAAATATTGAAATGTTAAGGTTTTGGTTATTCAAGAAAACAGGACAAAGTCCGAAAGAATTAAAAAAAAACAAACAAATATGGAATTACTTACACTGTTCGAACACATGTCCTCATTTTTACTGTCATATTATCGACGTTTTGGCCGTTGCACGCTCCGACCTTCTTCAGGTGATATATGATGGAATTTCGAACCGAGCACTTTATTTAATTCACGGGGGTAAATTGTTTTAATTCCACGTACCATGACTTTGGATATCTCGTTTTTTGTTTTTTTTTTTAATTTATTTGCCTTGACAACGTTCCAATGTTTTATGTTCTCTCCGCTGAGACCAGAAACATTGTGAATGTGACAGCAAAGTCCGAACAATGTAAATAGTGTAAATATTTACAATACCTCATCTCAGAAATATAGACGAATATGAAACTATTTATGAGGATTTTAAGTTACTTATGGTACTTCACTGCCTGTAGTGAGTACAGCTACACCCCTGAAGACCTGTTAAATCAGGGTGAGGTTCTTCCAACAGGATTGAGAAGGTCCCTGGATTTGGACTGTTAAATGCTAAAAATAATGAATAATAATTTTTTAAAAAATCAATAAAATAAACAACTGTAGTAAAGAAATAAGTTGTTAATGATTTAGTAAGCGAAGCTTAGACGTGTCACATAGAACTAATTACTCATTATTAACTAATCTGACAAATAAGCTTGCTAATCATTACACTGTCGGAGTTACCTCCTCCTAAATTTTGGAGGAACTATCGAATTACTATATATACTTGGCAAGATCTTTGTCTCGTCCTCTCTCTTTCTCTCTTTCTCCTCACTTTTCAGCTGATACGACAAGATGTAAATCTCTCGTGAAAATTTGCGTTTTCCGCTTTGTGGCGGGGTGGGGGTGAGCTATTCGTTTCCTTCGGGAAACACGCATGAATATTCACATTCACTACACATACTTTGACCACAAACTTTCTACGTTCATGCATACGCATTCATTATCATCTTTATCAGTTGGAACCCTTATTGTATGTTAATGCCCATATACCTGTTTGCACACACACACACACACACACACACATATATATATATATACAAGTCTTTGTTGTTTCTTCACATTCCCTTTTACATTTCTTTTGGGACTCCTCATGAGCCCGCCATATTTGTAGTGGGCCCCATTTCAGGAGACCACACGTGTTCATCTCACAACGCGTACACACACCGGCTCGCTACAACACCATATCGAAGTGCCCAGAGGTCGAATTTTAGACTGCTTTTATGGTTTGCTGGTTATAGTGTTGTTGAATTTATTTAACACGTTTCCGAACAATTTGCATAAAATTAATTTTTTTTTTAAGCATTGCGCCCCGAACAAGGCGGGAAGCAACTAGGATGCAGGGGGGTACAGAAGATTTGAAGCGAGAGCAGATCGGAGTGATAGAAGAAAGGATGAGGAGAAGGATAGTAGATAGATCAAGGTAACTGCAGATGTCGATGGACATTACATTTGAATAGTTGGAGATTATAGCTCTCAGGGAAACAGTAATAGGGAAGGGTGTTCCACAGGCGAGAGGTGCGAGATATGAAGCTATTGGAGTAGAAGAGACGGCTACATTTAACAGTTTCTACAGTGAGAGGGTGAGAGCGGGAATTACAAGAAATAATTTAAAAAATGACTTTGTTAATAAACAAAAAGAGAGAGAGAGAGAGTGATGCAGTTATTGTTGTGAAGAAGAAGAGAGATAGTTCTTTTATTAGATGTACTGTGTTTAATTTGTATTACAGAATGGCGACCAAGCGTCACAAGTTAGAAAAAAATTAGTTATTTAAAAAAAAGCCGAGAATAATAAACACAAAACTTAACCTCCATTTTATATATTATTACTATCATTATTATTACTACATCTGCTCTATAAAAGTTGTTACACTAATCTATTTTTCTATTGATAACTGGTAATATTTATTAATAAATATTACCTCTGTCCAATAAAAATTATTACATTTGTATAGACTTCTTTTATTGGCAATAATTATTAAAGGTTATGTTGGTATATTTTAACAATAACTTCATGTTGTTATATATAAACCTGAGAGCAGGAATTTTTAACATGATATGAGATGTTCTTAAAGTTAATATTTCAAATGTAAATAAAAATTGAAATTTTCAAAATTGCAAATGTGTTTATATCTATCAGTAGATAATATGCACTATGTTTGAAAATTTCAAAACATCTAAGAAAGGATACCATGCTATGGAAATTATCTATATATGAAATTCTGTGACTTTCATTACTTTGTCCGTCACACCCTCTAATCTCATACAGTAACCGATCGAAACCAAATTTTGGGGGAGAAGTGTAAACGGGTAAGGGGGTACAAATTACTAGGTTGCGTAGCTTAGTATAATAAATTTTCATTAATTTTTATTTTTTGAAAACTTAAATGTTTTATTATTTAACATACAAAATACTCCGACTATTTTAAAAACAATTTAATGATTAAAATAACAAATTTTTATTTAATAAAAATGCAATAATGTTTTTTCATATCTTTTCTTTAAGATTTTATATTTCATTGATTGGTTTGCGAGATTGATGAGAGTTTGTAAATCTCGACAAAAAATGTTAGTGATAACTTCAACAATAATAAATACTGTGTGGATTTCAACACGCGTCAGCGTGTTGCAAAAAAAATCCAGTTTCTATAGAATTAAATGTCACCCCGAAACTATTTTTAACCTATTAAAGCCCACCCTACCAAAATTAGGACAGTTGGCATTAACCCTTTAACATTCAACATGCTCAAACCTGCCCCCATAAATACTGGGCAATCAAAATCTCACTGTTTGTGGTCAAAGTCTCACTCATTGCGTGACTTCCTGTGTTACTTGAAATAATGTCGTCACATACTGGAACGCAGTATACATGGGGCGGGTTATGGCGGGTTGAACATTAAGAGCCGATTGTAATAATATTGCCTATTTCGTTCCAGATTCGCGGAGCGTCAATCCACTTTTTATGTACAACTGCGCATGCGCACTAATTAATAAACGTATGCCATGACAGTCCTTTTTATAACTACAAAACGTGTTCGAGTTATCATTATCTACTAACACACATGCATGCACCACGTGACTGTACAATACAAAAAGTAAAAAAAAAACAGTGAGTACAAACAGTAGTACATAATTTTTTTTTTTTTTTTGATCGTTTACTCTCCACGAATTCTCGCTCGCTTACGCCACGCCAGGGTCACAACATAACCACTATTAAAAGGCAGATATCATGGCTACAGTGTCGATATAAGTACTCACTCTTGACTTGGGCTCGCCAACCACTGCTGAGTCGTTCAAACCATTTCGACAACGTATAGAGCTCTACTTCACTATTAAGGCAACAAATCACGAAGACAAGGTGTTGTTAAACTCAGAAAAAATATCCCCTGCTTCCATGGAGCAGCTCAAACTGGCAACCAACCACCGCGTCTGTAGGCTTGAACTTAACAAATATCAATAAAAACCAACAGAAACAACAGACATCTTCATTAACAGATGCCAACTGTTAGCAAAGAAATGCGACTTCACAGCCGACGAAGTAAACGAACGCTTGGCCGAGTTACTAATTGCCAGCACGCCCATACCCGAACTACAAAAGGAACTTTTGTACAAACCAAAGGGCTACAAAATCGAAGAGGCTGTTAAATTAGCCCGTACACATCAACAACTTCAACAGCCAACTTCACCAACTACAGGGATCATCACAGATAGTCACCATAAAACGTCAAAGAAGTGATAGAAAATACAGACAAGCATGTTAAGATTGTGGACGTAACCACCGTTTTGTCAAAGAATATTTTTCCGCCAAGAAAGATACATGCATCATATATCGCAAAGTAGGCCACTGGGCTACAATCTTCATCTCAGCGAAACACAAGATCAAGAGACGACAAGGGAAATCCTGATCGATGCACCGACAACATAAACATGACGACCAAGCCATAACCGACATAGATGCAACGATGGAAAACCTTACTTTCAGCTCCAACGAAACCAACAGCGGAAAACCACCTAATATGAAAGGCCCCCCGAAACGAAGTATTTGTTGACTCAAACATCAAGTTGACAGACCACCCAGGCACACATAATTTCAACCTGAAGGTAGACTTTGAGTACAAGCAAACACACTGCCTAACCGCGTATTCCGCAAGATGTTCTCCACCAGTGTAGACAAAGCTGGAAATCCAATACCTGGATCATTCATTTCAACACAATGCCTATTAACAGCCTACAACAGCACCAAGATAAACTGTCACGGCACCACGAATATTAATTGCAAATTCAAGAACTCTCTATTGCTAGATATCCAATTCTACGTGGTTGATGTTCCCTGGAACCAACCTTATCAGGCCTGCCAACATCGGTAGCACTTAAGGTCGCAGCCTTGAACTGTGCTATATCAGTCCAGCAACAACTCATCAACAGTTTAGCTGATCTAATACCGTGACAAATTCGACGGTATTGGCAAATTCAGGAAGACTCATAAGCTTGCCGTTAGCCCCAATGTACCATACCACATAAAAAACCCCGAGTAGAATACTTAGAGTCATGCGCGAAAAAATCAAGACTGAGCTCGACAAGATGGAATCACAACGGGTCATTCGCCGTATTGAAGAACCAACAAACTGCGTAAGCTCTCTTACATATCTCACCAAATGTGACAGCACAATAAAAGTCTGTCTAGACCCACGAATGCAAAATAAATCTCTAATACAGCCATACCACCAAATCCCAATTGTCGAAGAGCTTAAACGTCGATTTGCCGGAGCAAAATTCTTCTCAAAGTTAGATGCCAAGTCTAGATACTGGTCCATAAATATTGATCGCGAAAGCCAGGCATTAACAACTTTCCAAACGACATTTGTGAGATACTGTTTCGAAAGACTTCAATTTGGTCTGAATGTAAGTCAGGATATCAACCAACTTTAAATAGGATACTTGAGAAGTGCACTAGAGCATGTGGTATAGCTGATGACATCACCATATACGGATCAACAGAACACAAACGCGATCAAAACTTAAGGCATTTTATGGAGTTCGATACGCAAGAGGGCCTTACCCTGAACAAAAAAAAAATGTTAAATAAAACGCCTTAGGTGGAGTAATGGATAGCGGCTCGGATTGAGGAATCGGAGATCCGAGTTCAATTCCAGTCGGATCCATTACATGCTAATACCCTTGATAAAGGTATCAATCCTCTACTTCCTCCCACAGCTTATGGATAAATAGCAGGACAGACTGAGTCCTATAACCTTGGATGGCAACCAGTCTAGGAGAAGGAAAATCTCTGAATTCAAAACTCCCCAGGAGAGTGTTGGGCTCCGTCAGACTATCTTGCACCGCTTCTAGTGTAGCTTCAGTACACATGGTGCCCCTACGAGTCACGGGAAAAAAAAACAAAACAAAAAAATCACTCATACCGGGAATGAAACCCGACCTAGCAAAGGTACGAGATATCAGAACTACGTAACAAAACAGAAGTGCAACAAGTTCTTAGGTGTGATGACATACATATCTCGCGTCATCTAAAACTGCCGTGTTGGGTGACCTGACTGTGAATTTCAATGGGATCCAAACCACCTGAGAGTGTTCAAAGGCCTATAAGATGAAGTATCTGAAACGTCTCTGCTTCACTACTTTGACCCCAAACTCCCAATTTACATGTACTGTGACGCGAGTATCCCAACTACAAACGAATTCTGTGACAGAGAGTTTTGGAAAGACACAAACATCCACACATATATATTTTATTTTTTTATTATTGAAATTGGAGTGGATTTGAACAGCGAAATTAGATCAGAACAATTTTGTTTACTGAGGGAAACCTGATCTCGCCCATTTGGAATTGGGTTATTAGAAAAGACAATGAAAAATGATCGAAATAACTTTTGTCGGTTAAAATTGAAATAGAGCTTACTCAGGCTATGAGAACTTTGAAACTCACATGTTTTTGGGTTGACAGTTATTATTGCTACCACGAAGATTACTACTACTGTTACTATTATTACTACCACTGGAAACGGAAACGTCGAACAAGCTACAATAATCAAGAGACGCGTATCATTCTGAGACGATTACACAACAAGCTAATTACAACCCACTCTCTCTCTATCTAGAATCCAGTGTATGAGGTTTTATGTCAATTATTTTCTTTTCTGTAACCCGTTTCTTTCTAAACTATTCTTTTCTGCTATATAAAAGACATTAAAAATTCAACCATTGAATAGTTGTTTGTTCGGCTTACTGCATATATATATATATATATATATATATAGTGCATTCTAAATTTCTTAGCACAGACTCTCCAGCCGTGTCTACATCTTCAGTCGACCGTGAATGGATGAACATCCCTTCTGCTTTCTGCATCAAACCAAACAACGTGGACAGGAAGCAGGATTAAACCAGTGGACCGGTCGAATGATCTACAGATGCTCAGGGGACCTACGGTCACTCCCTTAAGTTCGGTTAAGACCGAGTAGACACCTCAACCCAGAGAGTAAGATGTCGGAGGCTGAGGAGCTGTGACGAAAGTGGTTAGATTCAGTTTATGCTAGCAAAAGCTTAACTCAAACAGAACAAAGCACATATCTATATGGCCAAGTTATCACTAACCATAAACCTCTTGTAATGATAATCGACAAACCGCTCACCTCAGACCCAGCACGCCTACAACGAATACTCATACGACTCATAACTTCAAACTCACCTTTAACAAAGGTTCTACAACGTTTTGGCTGATGGGCTTGCACGCCTACTATTACCCTGTAATTTGGACCCTCCCGAGCTTGATGCCGGGGTCGATACTGTTCGTTTCTCCACTAATCTCATTGAACAATTGAGAAACTGTACAATAGCCGATCTTTTTGCCTAACCATCTAAGAGATACCATTATCACGGGATGGCCCGAGACGATCAAGTAACTGCCTACTGTTATCAGACCGTTCTGGGATCTAAGAGACCAGCTCCCAATTGATGATGGTCTTATTCTAAACGGACGACAAATTGTTATTCCTGAAACTCTTCAAGAAAACATAAACATACTAAAGCAGTTTCACACCGCTCAATTAAGACAGGAGAAAACCAAACTCCTCGCCAAGGACACTGTTTACTGGGTAAACATAAACAGGGACATTGAACAATTCATGAAATCAGGCAGTATTTGCCAACAGCATCAGTCATCTCAAAAGTGAGAACCGCTTATGCAACACGACATTCCAACAAAGCCATCGGATGTAGTTGGCACATACTTGTTCGATCTTCATGGATGTCAGTGGCTGATCATAGCCGACTACTACCGTAAGTAGCCTGTAGTCAAACATCTACCTGTTCATTCACCAAGCAGTATTATAGTGAATATCACACGCCAAGTCTTTTCAGAGTTTGGCATACCATCAAAGGTAGTCAGTGGTAATGAACCACAATTTTCAAGTGCTCTCTACTGTAGATTCGCTAAAGAATGGGGTTTCAACCATGAGGTCACTTCACCTCGGAGACCACAGGGAAATGGCATCATAGAGGACTTTCAAGACCATCCTTCAGAAGGCAAATCAATCCGGAAGTTGCATTGCTGCACTGGCGCTGTATTCCTATTTCAAATGTCACTACTCATGGGTAGACGAATCCAACCTCCACTTATAACCTGTCCTGGGTATGACGATAAACTACATCCGCATCCTGGGTAAGACGATAAACTACGTCCAACAGCAAGGCCTCTGATCGGGAGGTTTTGAGGAGCATGGAACCACCTCTTAATTACTCGTGTTCCCAGGTCCATCCTGACTCGGGGTGGTAGCACCTGTTAGGGTCCCAGCTATGGGCAAATAGTTAACACCTAAACTTGTGTAAAAATAGGTTTTAATACCAGAAATACTTTGTAATAAAAATTATTACCAACAATAATTTTTGAAGGAAAATTTATTACCAGCAGTACTTAATACTAGAGGGCACAGAATCCCCAATATTCACTACATGCCAAGAGAAATTTACAGTGAAACATATACTGTTAGAGTTTGTAGATGTTGATCTAGTGCGAACAAAATATTACTAAGTGAGTAATTTAAAAAAAAAAACTTTTTACGAAAATAAAACCATCCAAGATTGTAAATTTAGAAGTTGGATTGTACTAAAAAATATGAGTAATTGAAAAATGGTTCAAATATATATGTATGCATACGCACCTTTACCAAACTATCGCTATGAATCTATTTCAAAATGTTGTTGGCATTAAATGACTCACTGAGATTGATACGCCATAAAACAAAATAACCAACCAACCAACCAACTCCACATAAACAAAAATTAGAAGCGATCACCAAGATCAGGACTAAATATATAGTGCGATACATGACACAACAAAAGCAAAAAGGTACATTTGTGACGACGTTCGTGTCGAAGTTCTCTGCGCATCGTTCACAGGATAACCTGTTATGACATCCAAGGCCGGTTGTATGCGTATACACCCGGCTCAGCTATGTTCACATGTTTGTCCACTTGGGCTTGATCACAAACAACAACAACAACAACAAAAATAAAATAAAATAAATAAATAAAAATAACAACAATTGTTCTTAAAGACACTGGTTGGGAGTTAACAACAATAAGCTAGCTATCTTTTCCTTCGGCTGAACTGCTCTCTCCCTAATTTCCGCTGGTCCCTTACTCACTAGCCTCTAGGCTCGGCAACTGCTGATTCCTCCCTGCTAGTCTTTCTGTCACTCGCCGCTGGGGCATTTACTGGTCGCCTACTTACTTACTTCCGTACTGACCTACTGCTAGTCCTTCACTCACTTCTGGACCCCTTCTCACTCCTTATATGAATAATGGCTGGGGTCCCATCCCCTATCAATCCAATCGTGTTCCGGAAGTTCTGAAACTACCCAAAGCCACATGGATGGGCAAATCTTCAAAAGACTACTTTTATGACTGTCTAAAATCATTGACAAAATTTTATGTTTGCCAATTCAAAAGTGAACGGGAGACGAAATTCCTACGAAACTCAGTTGAGTGAGATTAAAAGGAAGGAATTTATCTACTTATCTTCTAAAGATGTGTGAGAAATCAAATTGTTACACTTCGACCAACATGCACTCAAGGAGAAACTACCACCCCTGTACCGTGGCCAAAGGGTAAGAGTACAAAACTCTGTGTCTGGAAGCAAATGGCCACCACTCCTATGTCCTGAAGAACATCAATGGGTATGTGCTGCGAAGAAACCGGTAACACATAAGGAGTATTCCAGTGACGCCAGCCCCACCTGTGTCACAAGATGTTTTAAAAGCAGCTTTGCAGAAATGTATGACTTTTGTGGATCCACTTGTGTTTGCAAACATGCCAAATGACTCTCAAAAGCGTCTCCGTAGTGGTAGGATGGTGCGTCCACCATCAAAAATGAACATATGAATAATGCTTTTGAATACATATCTTTCCCGATTCTCAAAATATACATATCTGCCCTGTCTCGTATCCTAACGTAGACAAAGACATTTTTTAGGAAATGGATTAAATCCGACATATTTTTAATTTATTTGTTAAAACGTTATTTTAAATCGATACTCATATTTGTTTTTATTTACTTATTAAACAGTATAGCACTATTCGGGCCTTCTTTGATCTAATGACGGTTTCTCCAGCTTCGAATCCTGCCGGAGGGCGCATATCTTTCTCATAAGATTTCTTGAATATTCAGGCCGGTAGATGTAAATAAATAAATATACTATTTAATAAATAAACAGCATCTACTCAAATATGAGTATCCATTTAAAATAAAGTTTAAACAAATTGATAAAAAAATGTCGGATTTAATCTATTTCCTTATATATATATATATATATATATAAAAACATAACGAAAAAAGAGCATATCGTGATGAAAAACTAGATCAAGCGGCAGCCAGGAGAGCTTCCAATGCTGAGAATATGCAAAGACTTAGGGACTCTCAAACTCCTGAACAAGCCGATGGCCCAATCAAGAGCTCTCCACAGGAGCTAGCTTAAATGTCGCCCGATGGGGCGGCTTTTAAGCCAGTATATATATATATATATATATATATATTATGTTGCGCATTATTGAATTAAATACTGCAAAAATGGCTTACATGTAAATTATTTAAATGCTTCTCAAAATGAATAGCTCCAAACACTGAATTAATAAACTATTTCATTTTAATTGACTCTGTTATTTTTTTTTATTTACAAATTTAACAATTATTTCTGGAGAAATTTCATTGACTAAATGTAACAAGTATTGTACTATTTTACAACCTCTGTCCCATAAGTGTTATTACATTTAGTGTATGACATATACATACAAATGGAACACCTATTATGGGACAAAGGTTGTATTTTCTAGAGTAAAGTCTACAATAATTGGTATATTTGGAAACCTAGAAAAAGGTCAGCTTAGTTGACAGAGATAAGAACAATTGAGACTGCCTAAATCTCAGCAATGTTATGATTAATGAGTACACAGAGAAATGTGCTGGAGATCTTCGGAGACTTATTATTACTAACTCTACCTTTAAGCACCAGGCATTTTTGGTGGATGTGTGAATTCATGAACAATAATAAGAGGTAGTGGTAGTATTTGTAGTAAGGGGATGATAAGAATCAAACAAACACTAGCAGGATTTTGCTTTTGAAATGAAATTATACCAAAAATAATTGAGGCAAAGTTGGGGATTCCTGAAAGTATTGTTATCGTTCAGAGCTTTGTAATTCTTTGACTGTTAAGAATGCTAAGCAAACTGCTGGAGATTTTGAAAGACAATAACCAACAATATATCTGGTGTGAACATGCAAATACGCATACAAAGTTTTAAGTCTACTATTTGTTTATGCATTGAATATTGCTGCCACGTCTGGTCTGGCGTTTCCCCGGTATATTTAGAGATTCTTCATAAAATTCAAAGAAGAATCTGCAATGTTATTGGTCCAGACCTGGCATCTCGGTTTCAGTCCATTAACAGCCGCCGTAATCTAGCTTCCCTGTGCCTTTGTTATAAATATTTTCATAGTAATTGTTCTGATGAACATTCCTCTTTTGATGCCTAGACTTTATGAATTTAAGCGCAGTACTAGATTTGCGGAAAAGTTTCATCATTCCACAGTTGAAACGTCAAGATATAACCGTAAGTTAAATGGTAATCGTCTTTTTCTTCTGTACGTCTCGCTTGTGGAACTCTCTTTTGGCTTGCTGATTGCCTGTCAATTACGATCTTCAACAATTTAAATGCAACGTCACTTGTTATCATCTGTCTTCTTAATTTCTGTTCTTTCCTTGTTCTCGCTTTTTCTTTAATAATGGTTTTCTTTTCCTTATATTCTTTCAGACTCAGTCATTTTTTCCCATCGCCGTAGCGTAGCTTCCCTGTTGTCTTTACTATAAATATTTTCGGTAATTTGCAGTTGAAACTCCGCGCTCAGTTTCTAATAAAATTTCCCGAATAGTTACATTTAGATGTAAATGTACAAGCTTAATTCGAAAATAAAATCTAGCGTTTTGGAGAACTGACTTTTTTTTGGGGGGGGTATGCTAACGGAGAAAGTGTACTCAATGAAAATCACAAATGCAACACACTTGATTGAACACAAAGAGTGAATGTGCTAAAATTGATGGCAATGTGGAGTTACTGCATCAACTTCATGTGAATCTTGCAAAGCGCATCAATCTTTGCATCACAAAGGATGGAAATCATATTGAAGATGTTATTTGATAATAATCCGATTCAATAAAATGTTGTTAAAAATTTAATTTCTTGAAAATATGCTTTTTTTACCTATGTGTCCAGACATTTGGGACACCCTGTATAAATACTAAAACCAATACTTATACTATATAAGATTATCTGATATATTAGATTGCATGATATCATACAGCAGCAAATACAGTACATGGATCATCCTGGGTAAGACGTTAAACTATGTCCAGCAGCAAGGCCTCTGATCAGGAGGTTTTGAGGAGCGTGGAACCACCTCTTAATTGCTGGTGTTCCCATGTCCACCTGTTAGGGTCCCAGCTATGGATAAATAGTTAACTATTATCAGCAATACTTTTTTGAAACAAAATTATTACCAGCAATACAATTTTGAAGGAAATATATTACCAGAAACAGATTTTACAAAACAAAATATTACTAGCAATAAAATTTTTTATCAGCATTAAATAACCCATTGAAGTCGATATGCTGTTAAACAAAATAAACCAAACAGTACATGAAACCTGTATTTTTTCACTTACTCAGCAGGTTCATTGTATGAAGGGGATAGACATGAACAGAATAAGACATAAAAAAAAAAACAACATTTATTTTCTTTCCATCTAATATTGAATTTATCTATTATGAAGTCAGAACAAGGTGCTGGGCATCTAATACCCTTTATTTTGAATGAAACTCTTAAGTACAATGGGTTCAGAGACAGGAAAGTACAATTATTGTTACAGTTTCATGATTTTCCTCCTCTATTGAAGGTGTACAATTTTGAGAGAAAGGTCAATCATATTATTTCTTTCAATAATGAATACACAATTGAGAAGGGGAAGGTGGGTAATTTTGATGAGAATTGTCCTTATGTCACACAACATAACAAGAGTTATGTTATGTTATGTTCAACCAAAGGGTCATTTTTTTTTTTTTTTTTTTAAATACATCTCATATCTCCTTAATGTCTTTTCTAAAAATTCTACCATCATTCAAAGTTCATAGTGTAAGAAAAAATAGAAGATAATGTAAAGGCTGGAACTGAAAACTATTATTCAGGACTTACAACCAAAGTATTTTTGTTTTTTTTGTTTTTTACAATAAAGTGATTTTTCAACTTTATATTTCTTCCCCCACCCCATATTTTTTGTTTTGTTTATCAGTTTCAAAGTAACTACCAATTAAGTCACAAATTGGATATTTTTTTAAAACTAATAATAATGAAATCTTTTGGAGTATGGAATTGTAAAAAAATATTTGTTTCCTACAAGCATAGAACAAACAGATTTTAATAGTGACAAAATTGAAAAGCATTTTGGAGAATACAAGATAAATCATAGGATAAAAAGCATTAGAAAATCCTGTGAAGGCATGAACTCAAAAAAAAAAAAAAAAAAAATGAGAACAATTCTATAAAAGTTATTATCTAGTAATTTTTTTTTTTTGATGACAAAATATTTTTTTTACCAGTGTTTCAACAACAAAATAATTTAAAAAACAAGGTTGGGAGCATTTGCCAATGAAGGAATTAAGCAGACAGGGAGAATTTTAGTTAGAATACAGGGATTTAAAAAAAAACTAAAAAAAAAACAAAACCTTTAAGAAGGAAAAAGTAATCAACCCCTCAATACAACTGTAAAGAGAGACAATAATTTGTAGTCACAAGAGACGAATGAAAAAAGTTATTAACCGTAGGTTAAGTAATAAAATAAATACTTATATAAGGTTTCAAAAGAAACAAAAAAAATTTCTATGTCTTGTGCCTCATCCTCTCTCTGAAATCAGAAATATATGCTTTAAAGGACAATAAAAAAAAAAGAGATATAATAATTTTAAATATAGACACACACACATATATATATATATATATATATATATATATATATTCCTCCATACATATTTATATATACATACAAAAACATACATATATATATATATATATATATATATACATATATACACACACATATATGTGTGTGTGTGTGTGTGTGTGTGTGTGTGTGTGTGTGTGAATAAAGACAAAAGGAAAACTTTTCTTGACCAACACGTTACATCCTTTGATGGACATTATGAAGGTAAATATAAAGATTTTATTTTACAACGTGAATTTATAGACAGAAGTAAAAAAAATTAAGTTTTTCAAAATTTTTTAATTTAAGAATTCTCAAGAATATTCTTCAAGCAAATTGTGAAAATCAAGGTAAACTATGGAAGCTGCTATCTGATGTAATTTAATGTTGCCTAATAAACGAGTGAGTAAAGGTTGTTATTGTTGTTGAGTTTTTTATTCATTTATATTTTTATTTACTTTTTTTATTAAGGTAATTATTATTTATTTTAATGAATTATTTATTTTAAATAACAGAAGGTTTTGATTTAACTGTTTTCTTTTAATTTTTAAAAATTTCTATGTTCGTATATGTAAGCTTAGGAAAGGAGTATATCTTTTAGGAAAGGAGATATTTGAAAAAATCTGTTACACAGATTTACATTTTGGCAAGATACAATAGCAGCATTCTCAAGAATTTTCTGCCTAAATAAGTTATTTTCTCTTTTAATGTGTGTGGCATTCTTTAGATGGATGTTGTGGATGAACTTACTTGTTTCCTTTTGTTTTTATTCATATTCTTTTTATTTATATCTATATTTTTTTACAAATACAGATATATGTATAAATACAAGGTGTTCCAAAATAATGTATACACTCTTTAAATATTAATAGTTAATAATACATTACCGTGATGTGAGAACTTATATGGATGAAAAACAGATGGATTGGAAGAAGAGGAACAGTTGAATAGCCACCTAGATCACCAGATTTGACACCCTTGGATTTCTTTTTGTGGGGGTTTCTAAAAGACAAAGTTTACAACAGGAAACCTGAAACAATGGCTGAAATGAAAGTAGCAATTGAAGAAGAATGTGCTCAAATACCAGAGGAAATGATACTGGACGTTTGTAGGTCTATTTCTTCAAGATATGAAAAGTGTATTGAACAGAACGGCCACCAGTTTGAGCACCTGATGTGAACTCATCATTATATGAACATTCTGCCATTGCTCCAAGTAGCTTTTATCTTATTAAAGTTAATTTTCTATGTTTTTTGTATATTTTACTTTCAAATTCTTTAAATGTGTATTCTTTCTCTTGTATTAATCTTATTTACAAGTCAAAATATATAAATTGAATAAGTTATAACGATTCAAAGAGTGTATACATTATTTTGGGACACCCTGTATATACATGTACAGATAGGGTCACATATATTGAAAGACATGCAACATGTATATATGCTTCTAATTATTCACATACGTCAAAAGTTGACTCTGTTAAAGTTTCATTATAACAAGCAAAGAAATCTCGGATATGCAATTTTAATTTACTGAAATATAGAAATATATTTGGGAAAACATTTATAAAAATCTAAAGATACTGTGAACATTTATATCAGCAGTCAATAATTTTTCTTATTTAAGAATATCATTACCACATGTTTCATCTGTGTCTCTAGGCACTAGTCAACAAATATATTTTACTACACACTGTAGAAAATTATATATATATATATATAAGTTAAATTAAAAAACAGATAACCTTAAGGGTCCATTGATTATATTTCATTTCCCCAGGAAAGGGACTTTTTCCTGGTTCCTCAGATCACATTTCCAAGCATAAAAGAAAATGGTTTAAAAATTTACATATTATTATATTTATACAAGTTTTTGAGGGATAGTTTTAAGTTGGTGTAAGGTGATAGAGAGAGTGGGAAGAGGAGGACGACAGATATGATCAAAATTAGAGAGGGAAGGGAAAGATAAGAACATGTTTCAATATATTTTAAATTAATAAAAACTTAATTAAAATTAAAAAAAAGTTAATTAAAATTAAGGTTGTCTGTTTTTTAATTTAACTAATATTCGCTCTGTTTTTACATTGAGCTCTCTGGATTACATCCTCCTTGGGATTACCCATATGTATTACCAAACATTTAATTACCTAACTATATATATATATATATATATATATATATATATATATATATATATATATATATATATATTTCTAAAGAAATAATGGATTTATATTTTTATCATTTTATGGTAATTTTAGTGAATACCCATATTTGAGGAGATGTTTTTTTTTTTTTTTTTTAAACAGCATTTTATTTTCATGTACTAGCCTGAATATTTTGAAAAATCTTATAAAAGAAAAATGCACCCTCCAGTAGAATTTAAACCTGCGTGCCCCATTTGCAGGAGAAAATGTTGTTTTCCAACATGCCTTTAACCAACTCAGCCACGGAGAGTGTTGTCAATCAAGCAAGGTTGAATACTGCCTTTTAAGCACATCATTCTCATTCAGATTTATATAATTCATAACTGCTCAGTTGCATATCTGAAATATAAACAAATGACATTTATCTTCTGCAGGTTCAAATCCTGCCAGAGGTTACATTTTTCTTTAATAAGATTTCTCCAAATATTCAGGCCAGCAGACGAAAATAAAATATTGTTCAAAAAATAAATGGAGTATTTACTCAAATATGAATATCTTCTACAAATAATGTTTAAAGTAATTATACATACATACATACATAATAATAGTAGCTGGCCACTCATATTAAGGATACTGTCTACTAGGGTGGCTAGCCAATCTCTATTGCAGACGCTTGCTCAGGCACATTTGTGTTTGTTCAACACCCACAGAGCCCACCTGTGGTTTATACTGCAACTATGCTGAGCAGACCTTAGTTACAGTTTCTGGGAGAGAGCATGTTATCTAGCATGATCAATAATCTGAACAAGGCCAGCACACTCAAACCCTCAGTCACGATGACCTGTGACTGTGCTAGCACAGCTATCAACAGCGCCTAAATGTTCCGTCTACCCAATTTCACTCACAAGGCTTGGGTTAACCTGTGGTATGGTTTTCAGGCACTTTTCAAGAGTACCACATACTGGGATTTCCCCCTCCAGACTGACAACATCAGGAAGGAGACTTCCTGACAAATCAACCATGGTGAGATTTGAACCCGGGTCTCATGGTCAGAATGCAAACGTTCTAACCAACCGGCCATGTGCCCATATATATATATATATATATACATACATATATACATACAGAGCATGCCAGGATTAATTATATATCTGTTCCAGTGAAATTGGATGATCATTTTTTGTTTTAAAAACTTACTTTTATTTCTGTTCATCATATTTAATATGTTAGAAGTGTAGATATTTCTAATTCTGTTTATAACTTTATGAGTTTTCTAATTTTTTTTCATTTCCTTTCAGAATCCTATTAATAAGGGATATACAAGAATGCATATTTGCTGATCACTTCTGCCTCCTGGATTTCTTTGCATGGGGTTTCAAAGAACAAAGGTTTATCACCAAAAGATTAATAGTTTAGGTGAGCTTAAAGAAAGCGTTCGCTTAGCAGTACAGGAGATAATTGCTGAAATACTTCAAAATTTGTTTCAAAACGCTAAGGATAGATTTGAAATTTGCAAGGGTACAGACATGCTGAAAACGTTCAATAAAGTTTTGACATAAGATTTATAAATCTATTTGTTTTGTATTATAATTAAGTAATAAACAAAATTGTTTAATTTTTTTTTTCTAAATTTAGCTGATTTCATTCAAATAGATAGAATGATAGTGATTTTTATCTATGAAATAAATTTTCTACCAATACAAATTATGAATCTTTAAGGATTCCTTTTTCATTATATATATATATATAAATATATATATATCTCCAAATGTAAAAGAACGAAGAATAAAATCTAAACATTAATCTAAAAAAGGGCTCAATACAAAAGTAGAGCAATCAATACTTATTATACACAGTTACATTAGAACATGTAAGTATCCACTACAAAATTGTACATTTTGTTTCAATGTTTAAAATAAAATGTCTCTTCAGGTGGTTAACAATGATGATAATAAACAATCTTATTTAAAATTGCAATTAATGAAACATCACTTCAATTTTAAATGTTGAAACAAAATGTACAATTTTGTAGTGGATACTTACATGTTCTAATGTAACTGTGTATTATATATATATATATATATATATATATATATATATATATAACAAATATAGAAAAGTTTAGTGATTTTATATATATTAGTAAATATATTGGACAACTTTTGAAAATTTCTTTTGATCTGTTTTACTAATGAGCCAACATCATCATCAGTAAAATTTTCTACCCTACCGCCCCTCTTCCATAGACCAAACACTGTGAGCTGATAACTACTCTGTTGCTATTTCCATGCCAAATATTCAGATGTGGTACATTCCATAGTTCCACCAGTTCAGACTTTTACATCTAGGACACAAATGCCGTGTTCACAGGGCTGAATCATTCTCCTTGACTTTATATTCCATTGGTAAGGAAGAACTTTCACTCAAACAGATTTTTCCAGAAATTTGCTACTTTGTGGGGGGAACAGACTTTCAAGAGGATGCTTTCCCAAACACTACAATCTTAGCCTTTTCCAGGCTAAGCTGTCCTGGGTATGATGATAAACTATATCCATATCCAGGGTAAGACAATAAACTACATCCAACAGCAAGGCTTCTGATCAGGTTTTAAATACTACCTCTTAATTGCTGGTATTCCTAGGTCCACCATGACTCAGGGTGGAAGCATCTGTTAGGGTCCCAGCTATGGGTAAATGGTTAACCCCCAAACTGGAGTCAAAACATGTAAAAATAGGTTTTAATACCAGAAAAACACTTTTGTAAAATATTATTACCAGCAACACTTTATTTGAAAAAATATTACCAAAAATACTTTTTGAAAAAAAATATTACCAGCAATAAAAATCTTTAAGGTTGATATGCCATAAAACAAACCAAACCAAACCAAGCCAAGCCAAATCTGCCAGGCTAGGGTCAGCTGTTACCTGCCCTATATATATATATGCTGTTATTTGCATTTATTTTCTTCTCTTATGCCCATCCAATGACTGCATTCAGTAAGACTCTACCATGAGTGGCTCTTGGGCATTGCATTGGGTAAACATTTAGATAAAAAAAACAAAATCAGATTAAGAATTATTTTTCAGATGTGATGCTGGTTCACTGGTGAAATATATCAAAGTAAAAGTTTTTAAAAATTGCCTTAAATATTTACCATTCCACTGGATTCTCACACAACTTTACTCAAAGACAATATATGAACGTTATTTTAATGGATACAGGTGTGAAATTAATATCCACTAGCCTAGAAATAGAAAGTCTTATTAATGAAAATACACTTCTCAACGGGGGTCAGCCCAGCATTCCTTTATTTTGCGGAAAGCTACATTTTCTTTAATAAAACTTTTTGTGTCTAGGATGGTGGGCAGTAATTTCACTTTTTAAAAAAGAAAAGGGCATCTACTCAGACTTGGGTATCCATTAAAATATTTATAGTAATAAAAATAACATTGGATTAAAATCCATTTTTTGCTTTTATATATATATATATATATATATATATATATATATATATATATATATATATATACTATAATGGATTTTTTATTAATTCAACAAATTTGTATTACTTTAAAGGTTATTTTTAGTGGATATTTGTAATTGAGTAGATGGTCTGTTTATTTATTAAACAGTATATTTATTTATTTTCACCTACCGGCCCGAATATTTGAGACACTTTATTAAAGAAAAATTTTATTTCTGGCAAAGGGCACAATTTTTCTTTAATAAGATATTTCGATAATTTTGGCTTGTAGGTGAAAATAAATAAATATACTCTTTAATAATAGAATGCCTACTCAAATACAAGTATCCACTAAAAATAACCTTTAAAGTTACATATATATATATATATATATATATACATACACATACACACACACACACGGTAGATAGGTAGGTATGTCAATAAGTCCACAGCTTAATGGTAGAAACAGGATTTATTTTATAAAAGTAATATTTATTTTTCAACATGATCTCCTTTGTCAATGCCCTTAATTCAATGGTGCATATTAATCAGATAGGTTGCATATAATACAGGAAAAAATTTAGATAAAGGATATGTATCAGCCTGTGAACTTATTGATCTACACTATATATATATATATATATATATATATATATATATATATATATATATATATATATATATGTGTGTGTGTGTGTGTGTGTGTGTATATATATAAAAAATCAGGAAATCAGTTGAATCTACTACCTTGGTTTCAACCTTACGGTATCCTCAGGCAATTTTTATCAATTGACCTCACAATGCTTTATTTTTAAAAAAAACTAATGAACGCCATATTATTTTAAAAAAAAAAAATAAACAAATGCATAACGTTGGGTGTGATAGAAAGGGAGAAGGAGGATGTGAAGAAGGAAACAGAAGAAGAAGGGGGGAAACAAAGAAAAGCAAGAGTATTATAAATGTATCGGTGGGGGGTTAATTGAAATGTACATTTCTTTTTTATCCTAGATAAAAAATATATATATATATATATATATATATATATATATATATATATATATAAGTGTGTGTGTGATTTATTTGCCCTAGGCACATTCAACTTTACCTTAGGTTTACAATCATCACACTTTTTAAGATAAGAAAACATTTTTTTTTTCATTTGCATTTCTGTGATGAGGAGTTATCATTATTTACAAAATTTTATATTTGGACTATTGTGCTCATCTTTTTAGTCTTTATCAATGTTTCAGCCATTGTGTCCCCCAGTGTTTCTCAAGTGTGTATCGATCAGGGTAGATTGATATGCAGCTGAAGAAGGCCAGAGGGAATGACAGCTGAAACATTGTGATAAAACAAAAAGATGAGGACAATAGTCAGAATATAAATTGTGTAAATAATTTTGTTTTTGTTTTCATAATTTATTGTACGTTTAAACAGATTTACTCAAATGAGTAAACTGTTTAAAACAAAGGGGCTTCATTAAAGTCAAGATGACTGCTCATAGGTTCAAACCAGAGCTACATTTACTTGAATTTGTGGATAATAATGCCGCTTAATCCAAAATAAGAGACAACCACTGTTTGAAGTGAAAATTAAGCAGATTAGTTCTTCAAATTGAAGCAACAAAGATAATTGAAATGATTCCTGATCTTTTTTTCAGAACATTGTCTAAAAGATCCCTTGGTTCGGATCAACTCTGATATAATTCTTTATTTTCATGACTAGGATCATCATGTTTGTGAACACTGTGGTTAATTATGGAAATTAACAAATCATAATAATTAATCATTAACTGATTGTGTCTTTTGTCAATTATCCCATCCCTAAAAGGCTTCCCTACATTACATTTCAAGGATGTTTGAAAGAGGGACCTGAAACACACAGGTATCAAATCTGCGAACAGCTAGCAGACAACAGCAGCAGCTGACACCATACTGTTCCAGGAGGAGTCAAAAAGGTTGAGAATAGACAAAACCAACCATTGGAGACAAGAAGAGAATGAAGGAAGCAGAGAGAGCAATGTCAGACCGTGATTCCACATTCCAGCATCATCTGCCACACCTGTGGAAGAGAGTGTCATGCAAGGATTGGTCTATTAATCCACTCCAAATGCTGCTTGCAAAAGGAGTGAACGTTTGACCAAAGAGGGTGCTACTATTATCTCACAAGACAAATGGATGCCTACTAAGAGACTATAAATGAGTCAATAATTTTCAAGTTTTTTTCTTTTCAGTTATCGAGTTGCATCTGATCAGATTTTTCAGGCTGCATTTATGCATGAAATATTTTATTCACTGTTTAAATATTTCTCAACAAAAACTCTGCATGATAAAGAAAATACAAAGGATTTTTTTTGTATTATATTCAAAACTTCAAGAATTTAGCATTAGGAATTCTTGATTAAAATTGTAAGATAAAACAACTACATCTGTCCATTGTTATATTTTGATATAACTGTTACATTTAATGTATGAAATATATATGCAAATGTAACAGCTATTTTGAAACAGGATTAATATATTTTTTTTTTGTTCAGTTTAAGCAATAATTTTTAAAAAATCAGGTTTTGCTTTGACAGTTGCTAAAATGTTGTGTCAGTTTCTAATTTAGTTGTTACAAGTCATATTAATCCATAAGTTTACTCTTGTAATTATAGAAGTAGAAAGAGGTGCTGAAAAGTTCTGATTCAATCAAGAAGCTGTTTTTCCTAAAGTTCTGATGTTTGGTCATTTGGTTACATTTTGTTCAAAGTGGGTTGGGCTGAGAACTTTTCAGCACACTTCGTTTAAACAAATATTGATTAAAATAATTATTATCAAATCAATGAAAGGAATTAGGATAGGTAAAACAAACACCATACCTGCCAGCATACATGATGCATAGTTATCTAAATGCCTAGTCAGTGAATAGAGAAATAAAAGTTCAAAGTTCTGACTTGAAGTGTGACAGAGACACAGATCCACTTGTCAGTGTAAGATAAATCTATCAACTTCTACAAGAGATATCAATTTTATTAGTTATAGGAAAATAAATAATACATGCAATACTGGTCAGTGTATTCCACAGACTTATCTTACACGGACAAGCAGGATGGGGTTTCTGTGAAACATCAAATCAAAAGACCTTGGAACTTTTTTTTTAGAAGTTAACTATTGCAGCCCTATTTTCTAATATTCAGCTCTTTCTCTTAAAAAAAAAAAATCTGCTCACCTTGAACGTGTTATCTGCCATGTTTTGCTATACATAAAAAAATCTTTGTTACTATTATTATTATTATTAAATGACAAATTATGCAAATCTTGCAAAGCATTCAATATGCTGGTATTATGACTAGGGAATCGTCTAACCAAATTTGAAATGGGCAGCTATGGGTTTAGGGTAGTCATGGGCAAACAGCAGCCTGTGGGCCAAAAGCAGCTCAATTGACTTTCTGAATGGCATCCATAATTTCATGAGGAAAATAATGTTTATTAAAATTTTGTTGGTTCCACTTCATTTTCACTTGTTCACTCACACATTCTCTCATACATAAACACATACATAAAAAATGATTAAGTACAATGTTTCTTGAATTTTGTAAGCTTTTGTTGAGGATAACTTTTTCATCATTTTAAACCATTGGCGATTTTCATGAAGGAAGATCATACGTGTAAACTTCATTTGCTGTAGAAACAGGAAATGTTCATGTAATATAGCAACAACTTTAAGGAGAAGCTTTATTTGACTAATTCAGCTTTAGTGCTGAAAACATTTATTTCATTATAGTGGATGGTTATAAGTGAGAGGGGAGAAGGGATGCACTTATTTTATTACCATGGTTCTTTTTTTTTTTTTTTTTTTCTTTGGAGAAAAAATATAAAAAGAAAGAATAATGAATAAATTGGATATAAATCCCACCCAGCAGCATTTATTAATCACATTTCTCATCAGGGAAAATATACCAAAACTTAATTTTTTTTTTTTTAATTATAACAAACAATCATCACAGAGAACCTTTTCTACCTGCTGTCAGGATGGCTGATACGGAACTCCAGGAATCAACACTCTACATCTTTTTGGTCTCACGTTTTCCACTATTATGAAGTGGAGTGACTATATCAAATCAATTGCTATGTCTACTGCAAGTTCTGCTGGTTCACTGTGTTTTGCCAAATAAATTTTCTCATCAGAATCCACCTTGCATTTTTTATAATTCTACCATTTGTCTGTGTATTGAACACTGTTGCCAGATCTGGTCTGGTGCTCCTGCTGTTCATTCCAGATTCTTGACAAAGTCCAGAGAAAGGTCTGCAATATAATCAATCCTGAGCAGGCATCTCATCCACAGTCATTTTCTCACCAACATGATATGGCTTCCTTTTGTTTTTTCTACAAATATTTTCATGGCAACTGCTCTGATGTGCTTTTTTGCTCTGGTGCCCTGACTACATGAATTTAATCGTGCTACTAGATTGGCAACTAGGTCTCAACATTTTATTGTTGAACTACCAAGATGCAACCGCCACGTCTACTCTAACAGTTTCTTTTCTCGCACTGCCCACCTGTGGAACTCCTTTCTGATTTCTTACTTCCCTAACTACAATCTTCAAAAATGTGCAACATTAATTGCCATCTTCTGTCATCTTGAGTCCTGTTCTTTTTTTGCCCTTTCTTCAACCTCCGCCCCAATTCCCATTCTCTTCCTGTGTTCTAGTGGCATTGTCACCTTGCTTGGGGTGAAATGGTTAAAAAAAAAAATTTTCTCCAAAGGAAAAAAAAAGTCAAATTTTCCCCATTTCTAAGGTTGATGCTTATACGTATGAACTTCTCTGGTGGAAATGGTTGTGTTTCTTTCAGTAAAAAAATCAGTTTTAATTTTTTAGCAGTGTGGCCCACATTATGATGAACTACATCTCAAGCAGCCCAATGCTCGAAAAAAGTTGGCCATAACTGGTTTTGGGTAATTTGCAGTAGGCATTAGTCCTCCAAATACCTTTGTAAACCATGTGTTTTATAAGTCTGCAAATATGGTATTTTATTCATGAAGTTTTCAAGAGTTTCAATATTTGCATATTTTGACAAGCACCAGAAAAAAAAAAAACATTGTTTATTCAGAAATGGATGTAAGTTCAGTGTTTTTCTTTAAGAAAATGTAAAAATCTATTTAAAGGATTGTTGAGAATAAGGAAGGCATAAAAATCAACTTCAGTTGTCTATGTTTGTCACTGAAAGTTAAAACTAAAAAATATAGGTATATGTTTATTACTATCAAGAGTTACTCAAAATATCAGTTTTGAAGGTTGATTGACTGTGTACATTTTCATATTGTCTCATGTGCATACACAATGATAGTAAAGGCTAATTGGTTGGATAATTATATATATATATATATATATATATATATATACACACACAAACACACACATTCTGTAACAGATAGGAAGGGAGATAATTTAAAATTAAAAGTATTTCCAACAAAATTTAACATACATACCTGCAAAATAAAAAAAAAAAAAAAATAAAAAATGAAACAAAACAAAAAATATTGAGTCAAATGGACATTTTTTTCTTCTTGACACTATTATATTACTGCATATTCCCTCGGCAATTTTTATTATAGAATTTTAATAAAATCCCAAAATATTAAACTGGTTTTATTGCATTCTCTTTTTTTCTTAAGAATTGACAACAGAAATAATAAACTCTATTCTTGCAATTAAAGTTTAATAGTATTTAACATTTTTGTTGGCAATTCTCTAGGAAAAAGTATAAATCTAGATGTTTGCAAATTAAATGAATTTATGCAATTATAGTAAATGAAAGAATTACCGATGAAAGGTATTTTTTTAAAATTTATAATTAATTACTTGTATTTGTATTTATTCAATTTTTTATTCTCTTGTTAACAGACATTTTTATAAATTTATGAATAAAAAGATTACTTTTCATAGTTATTTCTTTATAAAATGGTAAATAATAAAGATTGCATTGAAGTTACTTGCATTAGTTATATTACTCAGACAATTATCATCATCTTCATTTCCATATTCATAGTATTTTGGCTGTTGTACTCTGACCTTCTTCAGGTGATTGGAATTTCAAACTGAACCCTTTATTTCATTCACCAGGGTAGACTGTTCTAGTTCCACATGCCATGCCTCTTCTGGATGTCTCAGTTATTTCCCTTTAACTCAACTCGCCAAGTTTTTGGTTAACTACCAGGGTGGCCTGGTATTGAACTCACAACACTTTGGGTCTACAGCAGTGGTGAACCAAAAACTTGGAGAGTTGAGTTAAAGTGATATAACTGAGTCATCCGGAAGAGGTATGGCATGTGGAACTAGAATAATCTAAACCCCCCCCCCGGTGAACAAAATATAGGGTTCGATTTTTAACTCCAATCACTTGAAGAAGGTTGGAGTGTACAACAGCTAAACTATTGTGAATATGGCAATGAAGATGAGGCTAACAGTCTAAGTAATGTAAATAATGCAAGTAATCATAATACCTCATTTCAAAGATATGGAAATGAATTGTAGTTGGTTCACATCTTTTTATAATCTTGTAAATATAAAATCTTGCACATAAACAATCTAATAAAATAAAATGATTAATTCTTTTGTCATCAACTCTTGAGAAAACAGAGGAATGTATAAATTCAGTTTCATATTTTGGGGTTTTATTAAAATTCTAAAAATAGGTTTTTAAAGAATTTAAAATGCTTAGGGAGTACAGAGTAATAGTAGCATCATGGGAAAAAAAAAAAAAAAAACATCATTTTGAAACACTATTTTTTGCAGACACAAATGTTAAACTCTGGCTAGCTGTAGATGTTATGGTGAGATTGGCAGTTTCCATACAGGTAACATTAGCCATTCCTTGATGGAACAGTTAGTGTTAATGTTGGTTGGAATTTATAAAATCTTTCTTTTAAAACAGATTTTCAAAAAAAAAAAAAAAAAAAAGAAAGAAAAAAAAGGCTAACTGTTATAGCTCTTTCTAGTACTGACATGAGTTTCCTTCCTAACCTTTTATTTAAGTTTGTGTGGGAAGTCAACATCTAGATTATATCATTATTTTCCCTTCTATTTATATGTGAACTATTTTATTTGTTACTACTATTGAAAGTCTTCAAGTGATGTGGTTTATGTTATTGTGATTTTTGTAGTACCAGTCTATAGAGTCTGATGACGGGGGGGTCTTTAAGACCTAGCAGATTCACTTAGTTGAAACTATTTTTAGCATGAAAACAGTTGCATAGAGATGATAGTTTAGACATTTCTAAACAAGTTGGACATCATGCATGACATCCATAGATCATTTAATAGTAATTCAATAATTTTTTCTAGTTGAGGCTGTAGAATCAAAATCTAACACATTTCTGCTTTTCCTGCTTGCAATATTGTACTGAAAGTATAACATAAATGAAAAACAGTCAGGATGAGGATAATAAGAGTTACTTCCCTTTCCTATCTGAAAAATAAGTAAATATTATAACTCATTTTACATTTATTTTTTATTATTACTATATGTTATATTATTCTTGAAAGACTCTACAGGCCAGTAGTTGAAAAATATACTGTTTAAAAAATGGTGACATATTCTCAAACATATATATCCATTAAATATAAAGTATGTACTAAGAATAAATAGTGTCAGACTATGGCTATAATTCCATTAATTCCTTAACACTGTATTATTAACCTTTGATTTCTGAAAATGGATTTCTGCATCCAACGACAACTGATCTACAACTATGCCATACTGCATGATACACAGCATCACTGAGTCAAAAGAGTACTTGGAAGGAGCAAAAGAAAGTTGCCAATTAGGAATATTTTTTTAAAACTTGAGGTAACAAAACAACCCATGTGACTAATACAAAATTATAAATATACATCCATCAAAAAATTATACATTTTTTTTTCATTACCAAATATTCTTTTCTCTCGAACAAATCAATTCTTTATTACTTTTGAGAAATCTTCCAACAGAAATTTTTACAAAGTGAGACATATAAGCGAAAAAAATTTTTTTAAATTATTTCCAAAGTAAAAACTTCTGTTCCTCCAAAAATCTTACAGGTGAGATTCTTTCTTGGGTCACTGTGGATGAGAGATGGCAAACATTTCTTAAAATGAACATCATTCCTAAATCTTAACAGAAGTGTTTATAAAACCACTAAGCCTATCAACAACTAAAAAGGGAAAATAAATAGTAATTTCAATTTTAAAATACATACACATATATATATATATATATATATATATATATATATATATATATATGAAATGGACAAAGTCCGACAATTATTTTAAGACATTTTCATGTTTATACATTCTTTTTATAGATACAAATATTTAAGTAAATGCTCTGTTTATAATAAACAGTATTAAACAACATTTACCGCCTGAATGTCTGAGAAATTTTCACAGAAAATATTTGTCCTCTGACAGGATTCGAACCTGTATTCTATACAGAACTGTCATATAGCCTGACGTGCCTTTAGCCAATTGGGCCACAGAGGAGCATTCGGTTAGCAATTACTTAAATATTTGTATCTATAAAAGAATGTATAAACATAAAAATGTCTTAAAATATATATATATATATATATATATATATATATAGAATGAGGAAAAGATATATAAATTTTAGGAAAATCAATGACAAAGAAAAAATTTTTTTCTGTAATGAATTTCATTCTTTAGGACTTCTTCAGACTAAAGTGATGTTGACATTGATCTGATTACATATACGCTTGAAGGAGAGGGGATGCTGAAATTTTAAACTTAAAAAATAATTTTTGTTTTTTACAATCGAAAAAAATTATTTAAGCTTAACATAAAATTTGTTACAATTAAATCTGAATCATTAAAAAACTTAATCTAAAACAATAATAAGCTAAAATTTGGAGGAATTTACTGTATCACCTGTAATAATTGCAACAAGTTATACATAGGTGAAACATCAAGGAATTTAGATAAAAGATTACATGAACATAAAAGGGATTTTTTACAAAACAACACACTCAATGCATTAGTTGTTCATCATAATGAGTCTGAAGATTATTTTGATTTAAAAAAATGCTATTTTAATTAAAAGGGAAAGCAACTTACTAAGATAAACAAAAGCTTTAATCACTAGATGATCCAGAGTAAATTTACTTCCAGATTCTTACAACATTTCACCTATCTTGGCATTTGGCAAACCTTTTATTATCACAATGTAGAATATTTAATAACAAAAGAGATAAAAACAAACAAAAAGAAACTAAATGAAATTTGCTAGGCTATATAACCAAATATATATTTATAAAAAAAATTACATAAACATCACTTTAGTCAGATGAAGTCTAAAAGAATGAAACATGTCTCTCACACATAAAATATATATATATATATATATATATATATATATATATATACACACACACAAACAAACAAACACATTTATACATAAAATAAATAAATACCCACATATACATATCACTATCTGTCCCAAGGGATGCTGATGATGATGGTTTCTTTCAAGAAATGTGTGCCAGAGTAGATTTTTTTTAATTCATAGGTCAAAGCTCATCACTTTGATAACTTCTCCAAGATCCAGTGACAAGGATATATATATATATATATATATATATATATATATATATATATATATATATATATGATTAAAAATATAGTTTTAAGGTATGCTATATTTATGGGAAAAAGTGGTCAGTATCAGAAACAGAGTGTGTATAAATATAAGACTTGACACAGAGGTCAACACTGAGTGGCAACAGTTTGTTTCATATTTAAAGGCCATTGAAGCATGAAACAGACTGTCTTCACTTGGTGCTGATCTCAGTGTCCATATATATATATATATATATATATGTGTGTGTGTATGTGGTGTGTGCATATATATATATATATATATATATATATATATATGTGTGTGTGTGTGTGTGTGTGTGTGTGTCTGCATGGCCTCTGGCAGGATATGAATCTGCATGTTCCCCTGGCCAGGGGAAACCATCATTAAATTGGACATGCCTTAGACTTCTTGGCTACAAAGAGTGTCGATGGTCAAGCAAAGGTGAATAGTGCCTTATAAGTACAAATCTGTCTGACTCTTGAAACATTCATCTCTGCTCAGTTTCATATCCTAATGTAAAAAAAGCAATTACTAAAGAAGTGATGGCTTTTTTTATTACAGATTCTATTACTTCAACATTATTTTTAGTGGATACTCATATCTATTAAAAAGTATTTTTATTTTTGTCTACTGGCCTGAATATTCAAGAAATCCAGAGTGTATATTTTTCTTTATATATATATATATACACACACACACAAGGAGAGGTATATAGAAATCAACATTGCATCTGCTATACAAAGCCCATGCAAGGAAGAATAATACATAGTCTGCAGATCACTTAAGGTGTGAAACTGACAGTCACCATTCAGTGTTGAAGTCTTTGTTCACAGTCTATATCTACAAATGCTTAATCTGATATTGACCACTCTTCTCTCATAAACATAGAAAATTTCAAACAATATAATTATTCATACATATATGTGTGTGTGTGTGTGTGTGTGCATATACAACATACACTTCCACATATATATATATACAAGGGGATACGAAAAAGTTCTCGGCCCAAACCATTTTACCAAATGACCAAACATCTGTTTTTTTTTCTTTTGATATTGCTTTTTGGTCAGGCCAAGAACCTTTACACACACCCTCATATATACGAATACCCACCCACATATATGTGTGTATGCGTAGAAACAGAAAAAAAAAAATACACTAATCATTGAATAGTGCATTTTTTAAATGGAAATAGAAAGGAAAATTGTATGTATCTGAAATAGACAAGTGCAAACTATGTACAAAAAGATGGTGTGATGAATAGAACATCTGATTTTAATTTGGAAACATTTAAGAGAAGAAAGTATCATTTAAAAAAAGAAAAGAAAAACTTATTAAATAAAGTTCAAGGAATTACATATCCAAATTCAATACATCAACCAAAGATCAATTATCCTACCAGTCAGTCAAATCAACAGAAATGAATGGTGACAAAATTGTGGCTGCAGGGTCCTCAAAAGCCTAATTCTTGCCCTGCTTAGCTCAGACCAGGCACTGAAATATCAAATAGGACGACCTCACCAGTACAGATTGAAGCAAGTACTACAGGGAGGACAAAACTGACCATAGGTACCTGTGTGCTGACCCCTCCAAAACAAAGGAGGCAGGTGGTAGAGAAGTCAGAAGAAACAGCAATGCCAACAGTAGTAGGTCAGCAACACAATGGTCAAAGGAAAAAAAAAAGGAAGGGAGATTAGCCAAAACAAACTTGAGGGTTGAAGGCCTGGTTCTAGCGGAGATCATTGGTGTCATAATCAAGCAGTAGGCGGAGTCCATCGACAGGTTTCCGTTCATGTTCCTCCAAAAATGCACCCTCTTGCATATCATGCCTGTTCATCAGCAATGTGCGAAGTCCATAGATGCTCAGTCCAAGATCCCGAAAAAGTAGATCATTCCAATTGCAGTCAAATTTATTTATTTTCTCCTGGAAAGAGAAAAACCAATAACAGTTTATTTTCTGTTGATTTTATATTAAGTTCAGAGACATTTTTGAGAAGTGCCATAGCTAGAATGTATGCCACCCAGAGCAGCCAATGAGCTTGACTCCCCTCCCCCTAGCAAAAAATACAACATATTGCACAGTGACTCCCTCTTAATAGGCCCAAGAGATGAAAAATAGAGAAACACATACTCTCAAATGAACATCTATCAAATAAAATAACTGAAATTTATATAACAACCAAGATGTGTCTCCCACATACAGTGGCACTGTGGCATTAAAAGAGCACATCATGATTTTGTTCACAGGTTTCAAATTGTCAACAATGATAAAACAGCCCTGAATACATCATTGGATAATGTTAATTATTCAGCCAACATAATAATCAGTTAAATACATATGCCATAGTTTAACCTGCTCGAAATTGAAAACTGTCCCAACATTAGAACCATTTTTATTTCAATACAGACTTATGCAGCAGACCCAAAATGCTGCCCTCATAAAAGTGTTACATTTGTCTCGTGCCGGAGACAGACTGTGTTGTCCAGGGTACCCCCTATAGTTATGTTACTGTTTTTGTGTGATGTTATATCAGCAAAATATTGTCAGCTGCTAAAAAAAAACTAAACTAAGATAAAGAAATTTCTCAAGAGAAATCTCATCAGCCAATCCCAAAGAGTTAAATGGAATAAAAAGCAACTGTGCTTATAGGTTTATTTTCAAAAGTTGAGTGCTCTAAAAAAAATTAAATGGAAAACAGTTGACCTGTCATAAAAATGGATTTAAGTGAAGTTGATTTCTCAAGTACATAGCAAGCAGCTTGGACAAAGAGTCACTGAATGAAGATAAATTACTTTGTAGTCAAAGACGACAAGACAAAGAGTAATGTTCTCTATAAGATAGTGGCCACTACCAATGAAAAAACAGAAAGACAGAGAGCCCACGGAGAACAACTGACATGAAAGGGAAAATGTCCGTTAGATGGTTCACTTTCCCCTGCCTTGCCTATGCTTCATCTTTGCTTCGCTCGTCTATAGCAGTACATTACAACTTGAGAATAAATGACTATGTGGTTTTATTTAAATTTAGTTTAGGGAATTATTTTTAAAAGATCCTGCTGCAGTTAATACCAGTGAAAAGGATAATTTCTACAACAAACACAAATAAGGAGCTCTACAGAAAACTGCAAAGTGTAACTGAATTATGACAGATTAGAAAACTGCAATTTGCTGGGCATATTTAGAGAAGGAAAGAAGTGATGTTAATTAAAATACTCTTGTGGGAACCTAAATCAAGAAAATGGAAGAGGGGGGAGAATAAATAAAAGACATGGAGCAAGCTGAAGAGACAATCATTTGATGTGTGAAGAAATAATGAAGATCATGGAAGACAGAAAGGAATGAAAGAAATTAGTCAATGGTGTTTGAGTTGAGCTTCAAATAGATGACCTTTGAAGAAGAAAACATTTACATTTGACTAAAATTTAAAAAAAAAAAAAAAAAAAAAAATACCTTCCATTTTTTTTAATACTTTCTCATTTCATATTTATATTTCCACATGTAAAATCAAATTCTAATTTGTCATTTACAAAGGCTGGTGACAATAGATTCAAAACTATCTGAGTATTTCTAGCTTACACCAGGAGTGTGTCAGAAAGGATTCAGAGCATCTGCAATCCAGACAATATCTTTCAGCTTTTGGAGATACTTGACAGGAGTTAAGCCTCTGTCAGAAGAGAATATGTCCATAAAAAGTAAACTTTGTATTTCCATACAATTGTCATATGGAACATTAAAGGCAAGACCAGCCATATTCTAAATGGCTGGAAAAAAGCTATAAAATGATAGAATCAGGTATGGCAGATCATGTGAAACAGAGAAAAATAGAGGAAACTAATAGGGTTTGAACATGATTGGAACAGAATAAAGTAACCCTTCCTTGCCTTGAAATAATGGATTTTTATTCTGCATTAGTCACATGGTATGTCTTGTCACACTAATATTTTTAAAGTACTTGTAATTCCTAGTTTCTTTTGCTCCCTCCCACTACTCAACTGACTCAGTGAGGGGGTGTAGCATGGGGTGTGGCATGGTTATAGCTTAGTTGGGAGGCAGACATTGCTTTGTTTTCATTGGTATGTTCTGACACTGCACCTACTTAACCAAGGTAAGTTTTCATGATACGCACACACACACACATATATATATAATTACTCTTTCAGTTCTGTAATTATGAGTTTAGCTAATGTATATATATATATATATATATATATATATATATATAGCTGGCTACTCATATTCAAGGATGCCTGTCTGCTAGGGTGGCTAGCCAATCCATATTGCAGATGCTTGCTCAGGCACATTTGTGTTTATTCAACACCCACAGAGCCCACCTGTGGTTTATACTGCAACTATGCTGGGAAAGAGAATCTAACATGGTCAACAATTTGAACAAGGCCAGCATGCTCAAGCCCTTGGTCACAATAACTAATAATATTGATGGCACCCAAGGGTTCCGTCTATCCAATTTCACTCACAAGGCACACTGGGATCAACCCCTCCAGTCTGGAAACATCAGGAAGTCTCCTGCTTGACAAATTGACCATGGTGAGATTTGAACCCGTGTCTCATGGTCAGAATGCGATCATTCTAACCACTCGCCCACGTACCCATATCTTCTTATAAGCTTATGTAATATATTTCTATTCATGGAAATATATTGTAGCTATTTTTGATGAATAAAACTTTTCTCTATTATTGGTGTGTTTCACCTACAATTTACAGCATATGTTTTATACAAGAAATTTATTATCATTTTCATTTCAATGAATAATTATATCTCCAGTTTAAGTTTTGATTTAATATTTATTGTAATAGAGTTTGCCTGTTATGTAATTTTTTAAGCAGTATAACATTATTTTACATAACTGTAACACTATAAGCATTTTTTACTGGGTTGTGTAAACAGTCCAGGCACCTATTCATTTTTGGAAATCTAAGATGATTAACACAGTGTTAAAACTTCTAGCAACATATTTTATTTTACTTGGCCTCATGCTACCATAACAATTTATTACCACTGGGAGAAGGATATATAATATTATACAGGCTCCATATATCCTTATGATATCCGTTTATAAATGAATTTATATTTTTTCTGATGATTGGCTTCAATATCTAAGGTGATGAGTTTAGGAGATTCATTAAAAAAAATTGGATGGTCTGTCAGAATGGAATGATTCAATACACAAAATTGAATATCAATAACCAGTAAAAGAATAACACAAATGAGCATATGAAAGCTAAACAAAATTTTAATAAGAGAACAATCACAAATAAGAGAAAGAGATAGACATAGTCATGTGATGGAATGTGGTGTATGTTAAATATAATGATGGGAGTTTGTTTGTTTGGTGAATATGTGTATAGGGTAGAAATGGTGAAGATGGGCCAAATACTTATCTGGAAACTTCTTGAGTATAGGGGAGTTATTTTCCAAGCATTTCAGAAGTAAACAGTGCAAAATCCTCTCTTTGCATTATTAGATGAAGTTCAATGACTTCATCTTGTTGATTGTCTTAATCCCATTATGAAAGAAAATCAGTTCATTAACAGTTTAAAATTAATTCTTTATTTTGTCTATGAAGTAATTCTGGGTGTCTAATTACTGTTTTTTCTCACTATACAAGGAAGACAATCTGTGATCTTATCGGCATAAGGGATTTTTGTCTACTGACTTTCTTTTTAAATTTTTATTAAAATATGTGTTTGGGAGAGGAGACAGTTTTCCTGGCCTGAACATGCATTTTTCAATGTTGGTGTTAGGTATCTTATGCGTATTTGATCTGATTTCACATATATCTATTTTATGGGGCTGGGCTGACTGGCTTGAAATGGGATGTGCGGCAAAGAGGAAAAAGTGAAAGACATAAATATCTTATAGTTACTTTTCATACAGCCTATTTGTTTTCTCTCACCTCCTTTCATTACGATAATAATTAACGTGCTTGCGCATCACTTACCCATAACAAACAGAATATATTGATACTGAAATGAATTTATACTTACTGCATCCAATTTTGCATTTCCAATCTCATCAAAGGTAGCAAGAGGGTTGAATGAAGGAGGAGCAACAGGAAGAAAGTTGATGGTGAATGAAGCATGGGCTTTTTCTTCGTTCCGTGGTAGAGTAGTCTGAATGTCAAGTTGGGTCTCCAGCCAACCCATGTTGTGCACAATGAGCCAGAAAATATCTGACAGACATTCTTGACCTGAATAAAAATGTTATGAAAAAAATCAGGAAATAATGTAGAAGATAAAGAAAAAAGAAGAAATAAAGAGAAAAAAGAATAAGAAGCAGAAAAGAGAGGGAGAAGAGGAGAAGAAGAAAAAAGAAAAAGATAAAGAAGAAAAGAAAAAGGGGGAAAAATAAAAAAGAAAAGAGGAAGAAGTAGAAACAAAAGAAGAAGAAACAGGAAAGTGGGGAAAGAATAAATAAAGAGAAGAAAGAAGCTGAAAAGAGAAGGAAGAAAGAAGAGGAGAAAACAGAAGAGAAAGAAGAAACAGAAAAAGAAGTGGAAGAAGAAGAAACAGAAAAAAAGAGGTGGAAAAAGAAGAAACATGATGTTTATTTAACCCCATAGTTTAACCCAAACACCATTTTTAAAAACATTCTACACAAATAGGTAATTATTTCTCCGTTGAGTTTCATATCCTATTAGATTAATGCAAAAGTTTCCATCTTGTTTTTGACCAAAATCTTTTGTTTAGATAAACCCATTGCATTCTTATTTAGCCCTTCTTTTTTCTATGTCCTATCAGCTAAATTATTCCCAGTTTTGAAGATTTTTTGGAGGATTTTATTTTGATAACCTGTTTATATATTTTCTTACCATGAAGCTTATAAGAAGGACAAAGTTAAGATTAGTCCAAAAATTGAGCATATTTTAAACATGAAATGAAATATTTTAAATATAACTTTAAGAATTAATAACTGGAATTTCTAACTCTCCTTAGGTTTTATATATTTTAAGCATGGAGAACTTGTTAAGTATGATAAAGCTCAGCTAAAATTACCTGATGTTAACAAATAAAGAACAATGTATTTTGAATTTGCATATTACAACTGATCAAATGAGGAGTGAGTCTTGAAAGAAAGCTGGAAAGAATCTTAAATTCAATTCATTGGCTGCATTACATTTCTAACATGAGGAAAGGCAAAGGTCATGCAGTAAAAACTGCCAGAAAAAACAGAGTCTTCTCTTTTCCTATATGTCAAACACAATATTGTCTGATGAGAGGACAAACTGCTATGTGAAATCAAAGACACCTACAGAGTGTTTAATGTTAAACAAGGAATATCCAACACATCTGACAAAGTAAACCTGGCAACTACTCTTGAAAATACCTTCAATCAGTTGTTAACTGGGGCAAGAAATGGCCTGTAAATTTTTACACCTCCAAAACAAAACTGCTTTCATTTAATTATCACAGAAAACCTTTTCTGCCTACAATTCACCTGTGTATGAATACTGTTGCCATATCTGGTCTGGTGTTCCTGCTATGCATTTCCAGATTCTTGATAAAATCCAGAAAAGGGTCTGCAATCCAATTGATCCTAACCAATCATCTCATTTCTAATCACTTTCTCACCAAGGTGTCATGGCTTCCTATTGTCTTTTCTACAAATATTTTCATGGCAACTGCTCAAACAAGCTTTTTTCCAGGTGCTCCATCTACATGAATTGAAGCATGCTACTAGATTGGCAACTAGGTCTCACCATTTTATAGTTGAACTAGTTAGATGCAACCATCATTTCTACTCTAAAAGTTTTTTCTCACACATCCCACCTGTGGAACTCCCTTCCAATTCAATTTCTTACTTCATGATAACTACAATCTTCAAAAATTTAAATATGAATGTCAATCACCATCTTCTGTTTTCTTGAAGCCTGTCCATTTTCACTCCCTGTAAATCCCTATATTCTAGTGGCAATGTCACATTGCTTGGGTTGAAATGATTAAAAAAAAAAAGAAAAAAACACAGTGCTAATATAGTATGATATCTACCAAGGCATTTGCAACCTACTGTAAATGATAATCCATTGATTATTGCTTGAAAATACTCAGGAAAAATGATGAACTGTTTACTGTTTTTTTTCTTAAATGACTTCAAATCAGTTTACAAACATTAAAATCACCATTTGATGATTTTTTTTTTATTTTTTGTATAAAAAAATGTTAATGATTTTTAATACATCACCAGTTTACTGTCTCTATCCCAAACATATTTCATACCTCCAACAGTTGGTAAATATAATACCATAGTAGAAAATGGATGGTAGGTATCATACTCTAGTAGAAAATGGATGGTAGGTATCATACTCTAGTAGAAAATGGATGGTAGGTATCATACTCTAGTAGACAATGGATGGTAGGTATCATACTCTAGTAGACAATGGATGGTAGGTATCATACTCTAGTAGACAATGGATGGTAGGTATCATACTCTAGTAGACAGTGGATGGTAGGTATCATACTCTAGTAGACAGTGGATGGTAGGTATCATACTCTAGTAGACAGTGGATGGTAGGTATCATACTCTAGTAGACAGTGGATGGTAGGTATCATACTCTAGTAGACAGTGGATGGTAGGTATCATACTCTAGTAGACAGTGGATGGTAGGTATCATACTCTAGTAGAAAGTGGATGGTAGATATCATACTCTAGTAGAACCAAAAACTCTTATCAAAACAAATCAAGCTGACATTTGTCTATCAAATAAATTAGTTTTATAAATTTTATTTTCATCTTATTTTTCAGGGTTGATTATAAAAGAAACCATTTTGTTTTCAAAGCTGAATTCATTAACACCAAAGGATAGTAAATATCTTTCATTTTAGTCCAAGATTTTGTGGTGAAAAAAGAATTAAGTAAAATGATGAGCATGAAAACACTAATAAACAATTAGTTATACACAATTAAAAATTAATTAAATAACTCATTTAAAGTTAAATTTAAATATCAAACAGAGTGAAAGGTTTAAAAAACAATTCTTTATTAAAGGTTTAACTTTAATTTCACTTTTCGTTGCAATTGATATCTAATTAACCTGCATGGTATACTGCTCATGTTATTTTTTTCCCTTTTCCTAGCATGCTTATTGTGACATATTCAAAATATTTCATAGTTCAGATTCCCTAATGTCTTTTAAAGGTAACTATGTGAAAGGATCATAAAGAATAGTGATTTTAAATGAAAATAAAAAGTGCATACAAAATAAATGTAAACAAACTACGGAGATTGCTTGGGTATAAGAAGAAAGATTATGCTGAATTAAGGTGTTGAATAAAGATTAAATAATTTTATTCTTTCTAAATTCTTATAACTTTTATGTACATAGAATGCTTTAAGTAAAAGGCCGAATGCTGAAAATCCCTCTGCAGGAGCTAGCCTAAAGTGCACCCAAAGTGTAGTTTTTAGGTTAGTATTCAATAAAGCATAGAGCCTGCAGCTACTAACAATCAGAGTTAGTTCTGCCATGGGTTGCTATAGATAAGTGCACAATACGTTTTGCTTTGTCATTTACTTTGACTTACAGAGTTGATCAGCATGGCCCAACATTAACATGATAATGGAAGAAGTACTGTAGATGCTTAAGTTCCCATTCACTTTTATTCATTTAATATCAATCTATATAGCAAAGAAAATAATTACCTAATGGGCCTTCAAGAACTTCATTACAGGTTGAAATATAAAACTGCTCAGCAAAATCAGGGATTGTATTTTCAGGCAAATGACGGGGAGGAGGGAAGCAACTCCTAGAAATAATAAAAGAAAATGATACATTTAAAACCTAATGATATATCAGAACATTCAATTAAATGGTTTTAAATGTCTAAACTGAAGAGTAACAAAATGACATTGTATTGATTGGCTTATACAAAAGCCAATGAAATATCAATAACATGATAAAATTAACAATGATAATAAAGATTATATCAACCTATTTTGAAGATAACAAGATGGAGTAAAATCTTATTATAAAACGCAGATTGTGTGTGTGTGTGTGTGTGTGTGTGTGTGTCTGTAACATTTATATATTGGATCGGATTTCCTACATTTTTCAACCAATTTCAACAAAACTTCACAGGACTACATAAAATTACCTTGTGGTGGTTCTAACAGCGCCAAAAAATGGGAAAATATAATTGTTTATGCACAAAATCAATTTGAAAACACGATTAAAAGACATCGTGAAAATGGAAGGGGGACAACTCACATCGGATTTCCTATATTTTTCAGCCGATAAAACAAAACTTCACTTTTTTTTTTTTTGGCATGTAGTGTTTCTTATTGTCTTGCACACTTTTTTCTTTATTTTTATATTCAGAATGCTTTAAAAATTCCATTTACAAGACAATTATTTATAATAAAATTCAATCGGTAGACTCATAACGATTGAAAACAATGTTTTTGTTTGAGTTTGGGTTTGACCAATTCGTAAAAAATAAAAAAAATAAAAACTAATTAAGACATGCGTGTTCCTCAACCTTAAACAATAATCTTTGTCAATTTTATTTTTCAGTCTTTATGATGGTGGATACTTGATCTATCTCTTACTGTTATATCCCCGGGCAATGCCGGGCTCTACTGCTAGTTAGTGATAAAATGATAAGATTTAAAAATAAATTTTGAAGTAGATAATGATTTAAGATAAGTTAGTAATTAAGATAAAAAAGAAGATTTAAAATAAATTTAACCCATCAATATTTACTGTCACATTTTTGTGACAGTGAACACTGACAGTTCAGAAAAGAAAATGCAAAAAAAAAAAAAAGGAACAAAATTGGTAGATTTATTGAATTGATAATGTTATGTTTGCTTTGAGTTCTTTTGTAATTATTCATTGGTAAATGATGCCTTTATTTTTGTTTTGTCTGTAAAATTATTATAATCCAATATCACCAATAGATTAAGAATATAATTTTTTCTTTCTTTTCTTTTTTTCCTTCCTTAACTTTTTTATTTATTTTTTCTTTCTTTTTTTGTTGTACTGTTTCCTCCATCTTTCTCTTTTTCAAAGCCTCTCTCAACCTTATTCTGTTTAGTTTATTTATATCTCTCTCACTTTCATTTACTACTCTCATTTTTTAACTTTCTCTTTTCTTTCTTTTTCAATTTCTTCTTAGTCTTCACTTTTTGGTTTTAATAATTTTTTCTTTCTTTTTCTTTCTTTCGCACTTTCTTCATGTTTAAGTTTTTCCTCATTTTTTTAACCTTAGTAACTTACAGCACAATATCAGAGAAATGATGAAGATTATACAATTCCATTTACTAAATCAGAAGTGCCGATATACAAAAAAAAAAAACACACGGATTTTCTAAAAAAACAAAAAAAAAAAAAAAAAAAAACAAAACAAAACAGAAAAGTATTTTAAATAATTGAAATTTTGTCTTTGGAATTAAATTTTACTTATTCTTTTTCTTTTTCTTTTTTCCTTCCTTAACTTTTTATTTGTTTCTTATTCATTTTCTTTTACATTCTTTTTCTTTTTTTGTTGTACTGTTTCCTCCATCTTTTCTTTTTTCAAAGCCTCTCTCAACCTTATTCTGTTTAGTTTATTTATATCTCTCTCACTTTCATTTATTACTCTCATTTTTTTAACTTTCTCATTTCTTTCTTTTTCTTAGTCTTATTCACTCTTTTGTTTTAATAATTCTTTCTTTCTTTTTATAATATTGGATTTTTTTTAGAAATCCAAAATTAACACCAAACTTTTATGTTTATAATTCATACCATATTTTTCAGTGGACATTAACAGGTTAAAATAAATAAAATAAAATTTAAGATACGTATATAAAATAGACAAAGTTTAACAAATATACCTGCAAAAAAAAAAAAAAAATGTGTCAAAAGAATGTTTTTTTTTCTTTTGACACTGCTATTACTATATAGTCCCTCTATTTGCAGGTATGTTTGTTATATTTTGTCAAATCATTTTTGTAAATAAACAATCTAATAAATAAAGAACATTTAACATTTGTGTTGTCGGTTCTTGAGAAAACAGAATGTATGAATTCAAATGCTCTCAAACTGTTTTAATGAATTTATGTGGTAAGAGAAAATGAAAGAAATGCCTGGTAAATGCATTTTTTCAAAATTTAAAATTACAGTTGTTGTATCATACCTACGTATGATAACGAGTATGTCCCCATTCACATAAATATGGTAGTAAATACTGTATGTTGGTCTGCAGTTGGAGATTCATTGTGGAATTCACTTGACTCACTTCTAGCAGCTGACTATTTCTTCTATGCTGGCGAATCTTATGTGTTGTTCCTGTCCTAAGTATTAACATTCATTACCAAACTTTGTATGATTATTCTATTCAGTAACCTCCCCTAGGTTACAACAACAGCTATTCATCATTATGTGTTTATTTAAATTTTCTCACTCTCTTTTTGTTGTAACCTAGAAAAGGTTACTGAATGAGGAATAACCAAAACGGAGGTTGGAAATGAAATGGTAATCTTTATAACATCAACAAAATACAATACTCGCCAGCGGCTTGAAGTAGGTAAACCACTGCTAGTGGTAGACTACATAGACATCATATTACCCCCACTTACAATAGTGTCCAACATATTTATGAGGATTGGGACATACCCATTAGTGCACAAAAGTTTTATATAAACTTTTGCGCAGACACTTTTATAAATAAAAAAATTGATTTTCATAATTATTTCTTTATAATACGGTAAATTATTTCTTTATAATATGGTAAATAATAAATATTGTTTCACATATTTTTAGAATCTTTTAATATAAAATTATTCTTGTACATAAACAATCTATTAAAATAGTATTTAATGTTTTTCTGTTCATTCTGGAGAAAAAAAATGTAAAAATTCAGTTTTATGTTTTGTTTTAGTTTATTTAAAATTCTAAAAATAGCTTTTTAAAAAGCTAATTCAAAATTTTAATAAAACCAATTAAAATTTAATAATTTTAAAAAAACCAATTAAAATTTAATAATAATAAAAACCAATTAAAATTAACATGAAAGTATAGAGTAATAGCAGTGTCAAGAGAAAAATCATCCTTCGACGCACTGCTTTTTATGAGCATGTTTGTTAAACTTTGTCATAAAATAATAAAAATTAAGATAAATTTGTAATTAAGATAAAAAGTTTAGACAAATAAAAAACAATTTAAGATGAATTTAGAATAATTAGTAATTAAATCTAGCATAAAAAGATTTAGGATAAATTTGAAAAAGAAACAAGATATTTGATTTTATTTTAAAATTTTTGTGCTAAGTACTGAAAATTCTATTGTTATGAATAATCAAGAGTGTTCTCCTCTTGTTTTGTTACTGCTCTTTGAGAGAGCTATTTCTGTTTACTGGTACTATAAAAGGACACTATAAGTGAACCTTGTATTCTTAGTTGAATAAAGCTTTCTTAAAGCCTACACCAGTGTACTTTTGTCATTACATCTATTATTCATTGAACCATTAATAATTAAAAAAAAAAAACAACAAAAAACAGTATATTTTAGCGATTACTATTGGAAGGAAACAAAAAATAACTTACTCAGAATTAAAGAATGTGACAATGCTTCGGATTTTCTTGTTGATCCAATCATTGTGCTTAGTCTGCAATAAATTACCAACTTCTATGGTACCAAGTTCGATTTCTACAAGAGAAAGAAAGAATGAAGACTAAATCAGTGAATCACAATTGCATTAGTCAAGTGGTTTTGAAGTTTAATAAGTTTCAACATATTTTTAAGAAATATTTTAAGTTAGAAATATTGTTGTGCTCTGTGTCATCACTGGCTTTAGTCCATCAGACCCCAACATCACTTCATAGACATCATCAGTGAAAGATGTTTTTTTTTCTTGTTTTATTATACAATAGGGAATAGGGACAGTAGTTTAAGCCTTTTTTTATATATATATATATATATATATATATATATATATATATATATATATATATATGTGTGTGTGACAATTTTGTAAATTTTTATTTAAACACTAATACTCTATGGTCATAATTTATTCCATTGGAATCGTAAATACAATCCAATTCATCAGACATACAAATTCAAAAAGAAAACAGAAAAAAAAAACTCTGAAAATAAAAATAGAATTTAGAGAGAGTGTAAGTATGAGAGTGTGGGACAAATGTTAGAGCTAAAGAGAGGGGTAACAGACGAGAGGTGGGAGATTAAACAGAGAAGTTTAGGAGAGGTGAGTGGAAGGGGGAAATATGAATGTTGTCGGATGTCTAATACATTAAAGATACATTTCGTGGTGACATGCACACGCCATAGACGATCTAATGTTAAATATCAGAATAAGAGGGAGGGAGGGGAAAGGAAAGAAGAAGGGGTGGGGGAGAGAGATAGGGCGGGGGAAACTAAACATTTACTGAAAGGGCTGCTGTGTAATTAAGAAAATTTGACAAAATTAATATCGACTACAGGTTACAAAACAAATAAAAAATAATAAATATAATGATTATCTAATCTAGCAAGGACCTATATTTTTATGTTCAAAAACACATGCGAATACACACATACACAATAACATATACACGTATATACATACACATATCTACACAAATACACACATACACATACATACACACGCATATACATATATATACATATACATACATATATCTGGTTCAATATGTTAGCTCTATCTCTGATACTGAGTGCTTTCTAATAAGTACCGCGCATTTTATATAATATACAAATAATTACACATACATATATACACATACATACATACATATATATGTGTATATTTACCACTATATATATATATATATATATATATATATATATCAGGTCATCCCATAAGTTCTGCCTGAATTTTACCTTTTTTTTAAAATGAATGAAATTTAAAGAGTATTTTATAATGTCTAATGGAGCTGAACATTATTTTTATGTTTAGATGCATTTAAACTGATCAAATTTTATTTCAGAGAACAATAAAATTAAATTTTGTTTGATTAAAACCCTGCTAACATGGTAGTACCCAAGAATCATTTGAGGCACATAATGCTTTATGAGTTCAAGAAAGGAAACTCAGCAGCCAAAGCGGCTAGAAACATTCACTCAGTTTATGGAGAGGAATGTGTGAATGAAAGAATTTGCAGAAGATCGTTTGCAAAATTCAGAGGTGGAGATTTCACCCTTGAAGATGAAGATTGAACCGGACGTCCAGTTGAGTTTGATGAAAAGCTTCTTGAAGCAGCCCTTGAAGAAAATCCTGTTTTATCAGTTGAGGAATTGGCAGTGGTTCTCAGTTCAAACCATACAACTGTTCATCGTCATCTTCAACAACTTGGAAAAGTTCCTAAACTTGGAAAATGGGTGCCTCATAAATTGTCTGAAAACAACCTCAAATCGCGAGTTGACATCTGCTCTTCTCTCCATTCTCGCCAACTTGTTTCACCTTTTTTAGATAGACTTGTGACTGGCGATGATAAATGGATCTTTTATCGAAATGTTAAGCATCGTAGACAGTGGCTTGGTAAAGGTGAAGGACCCCAGCCACAGCCGAGAAGGGAACTTCATGGGCAAAAGGTTCTTCTTTCGATCTGGTGGGACCACCAAGGAATAATCCACTTTGAATTCTTACCACCTAATGCAACAATTAATGCTCAAATATACTGTCAGTAATTAGAGCGTTTGAACCAAGCTTTGAGGAAAAAAGACCTGCTCTAGTGAATCGAAAAGAGGTGATGTTTCATCAGGACAATGCGCAACCCCACACAGCAAGAATCACGTCACAAAAGATCGAAGAACTTGGTTGGGAGAAAATTCCTCATCCACCTTATTCTCCTGATCTTGCTCCTTCAGACTGTCATTTGTTTTGTAGCTTACAGAATCATTTGGAAGAAACAGCTTTTGTAACACAGGAAGAGGTTAAAACTGACATTTGTGAGTTCTTCGAATCAAAGCCAAAAGAATTTTACAGTAATGGAATTAGTAAGCTTGTTAATAGATGGAAGTTAGTCATAGATAATCAGGGAAAATACATTGTTGATTGAATCTGTAATTAAATGTAACATTTGGTCACTTGTTTTCTTTATTCGAAATTCAGACAGAACTTATGGGATGATCTGATATATATATATATATATATATATATATATTTACCATATACACATAATATTACCATTTGTTAGTAATTTTATTATCTGTTTCTTTATAAGGAAACATTTTGCACTCATTGTCCAAGCTGACAATGCTACTTTTGCTTGAATTTAATCAAATATTCCTCTTCAAACAATTTTTCAGAAAAATTCTATAGTTAATGCTATTGTTCTTTGCAATATTGACAGGAGCTTCCTTAAACTTTTGTTTGAAGTAGTGTTGATTTTTTTTGGTTTACCAACCCTTAGTGTGTTATTTAAAGATGGAATATGTTTTGGATTGTAGAATAATATTTTAAGTGAGTGAATATTGCATTAAGAAATTTTTAAGAAAAGCAATGATTTTTCCAGACACAACTCCTACTAGTTTACCCATAGAGAGATTCATAACTGCCCCTAAGGGTATTTCTAATCCCAAGTCATTATCCATTACACCACCCACACATCCAAAGTAGTGCAGAATATCATCATCTTGATTATATCATTATTCTCTCTTACATGTGATATCCATTTTAGCTGTTGTTGGTGATGTAGTTTCTGTTATTTGGTACAGTTCTGTATTTGTGATTCTGTAGCGCCAGTTCACATATTTCAAAGAAGAATGGTGCTCGCTAAGAGCCACAGACTTCATTTACTCTAAGCCATTTTTAACCATTGATCTGCGATAAAATAATTCCAAAGTGATTGGCATATCTGCAAACAAACCTTTCTTTCAAAAAAGGCAATCTAATATGCCTTTCTTCAACAAATATTGCTAGTATCAACAACAGATGGTGGTACAAAGTACAAGTGTCTTATTTGAAAAGAAAAATATACATAGCTTACCTGAATGAACAAGTGTTGTATAGATGCTCTCTGCAAGGATACTGAGTGTGTCTTTGGTTTCTGGACTGAAAGATGTGCCAGCCATCTTTTCCACAGACATCCCTGCCCAGAGTTGAGTCTTCAGGCATAAAGCAATCACCTAAAAGAGAAAATAATAAAATGCTTGAGAATTGCTTTTAATTCTTCCCACAAATCTTATTGAATAAATTTTATTTACATTCAGGCTAATGTCCTCATCATTTTTTTTTTATTATCACATTTCAGCTTTTGTGCCTTCCAATCTTCTTCAAATGTATGTCAATCTAGGTAACCCTTTATTTAATCTACAGAGGTAGATTGTTCTCATACCACTGCACATGTCTAGAGATATTCTGTCTTGTTCTGTTTAGTACTGCTCAGGACAAGTACCGATATTCCTAGAATTGGACAACAGAATGAGAACAATCTACAACTATGGATTAAATAAAGGGTTCAATTCAAAATTCCCTGAGGGTAACCTGGATCGACAGATACCCAAAGAACCTTGGAGAGCACAATGACTGAAATGTTGTGATAATAAAAAAGATGAGGACATTAGTCCAAATGTAAATAATGATAAGTTCTTGTTCTAGAAATTCAGAGAGAAATGAACTGATTGATTGACTGGTTGTTTTTTATGACTTATCAACCTTTACAGGTTATTAAAAGCCAGAAAATATTTTTAGATTTTTTGGAAATAATGATTTACGGATACAGTTCAGTTATGTGCCATGCATGATACATACTTAGGCAATCATGTATCTTTCTATAGATGATTGACAAGGCAGATTTTTTTCCTGCAGTAGGTTACCATTTCTTTCTGCAATAGACTAGTTGCCATCCAAAGCTATAGAACCCAATCTGTCCTGCTATTTACCTATAGCTGGGAGGAGAAGAAGAGGATTCATATCTTTCCCAAGTGTATTAGCACGGAAGTGAATGTAATGGATTCAACTGGAATTCGAACACAGCTCTCAAATTCCTCAATCCATGTCACTATCCATTACTCCACCGTGCCTCCTTACAGATACAAGTCCTACCTAAATAATCCATAGCTGGAAGAAGAAAAGGTGGATTCATGACTTTCCCAAGGATATTTGCGCATAAGTGGATATGTAGAAGTTGGTGAACTAATATGGTTGTTTGTTAGTGTGCAGATGTGGAAGTCACTAAAGTGGGGGTTTACTTGTTTACAGGTGGTTATCTTCGGATAATGTCCTTAATCCAAATAGACACTAATTTATGGCCTTTTAAAAATGTTTGAAAAGATAATTAATACAAAGATATATATTGCATGTACTGATAAAAATTTATATCTCTCAAAATAAAATATACAATAATATTCAAAAGAGTTCATAAGTTCTCATTAGAAAGTTCTTGTGTTGAAAGTCTTTAAGTCCTTAGCATATATATATATATATATATGTCACACATTATGAACATTCTGTAAATGTTGTTAATACTGTTTATTATAAACAGAGCATTTACTTAAATATTTGTATCTATAAAAAAGAATGTATAAACATAAAAATGTTTTAAATTATATATATGAATGTGTGTGTGTGAGCGTGTAGAGAGAAGAGTCTTTGTTAATGTGTACATAAGTATGTAAGTATTTCTTGCAAGCACCATTTGACCAGAAGCAATAAAAGACAATGATAATGGATTTACTAGTCAGCATCAAAAGAGATACGAACTAGAGAAGTCAGAAATCAACAACTTTTGTAAAAGTTGTAAATTTCCAAAACCATGTCTTATAACCTGGTAATAACAAGGAGGCTAAATTTGGTCGCATTTGAAAGAGAAATCAATTTACTTATAAAGTACTGCTGCTGAGTCTTCAATTCCAGAGTCCAAAAGTGTCTCCACATCCTTGTGGGTAATGGATTATTTTCCACACTACAACCTCTTTTCTATAGACAAAACATCACAGAGCTCAGAGTTAAGACTCGCCATGCCACACATATTGTAGTGAACCACCCTCATTCCCTTTGCATTACATTGGTGAGATGTCATTTCCACTTGAATAGCTTCTATAGACAAATCACTGCTTTGTGGAACTGACTCCTAAGAAGATGCTTCTCTAATTGCTACAATCTTAATCTGTTCAAGTCTAGGGTTAGTTGCTATCTTCCCCACATCTTCCCATAAACTGTGCCTCTTTGTAATCCTTTACATCCAAGTGGTACCTGGACCCTGTACTGGATAAATATCATTGTACAAAAAAAAAAAATAACTTTCATATAAAATCAACTTGAAATACTTCATTTTTTAACATTTGTTTGTTTTGAGAGATATCAATTTAATTTGCACTAACATCACATATTCAGATTTTTCAACAATTTGGTCAGGACTCCCAGGATTTGACAAAATTTTGCCTGAAGATTGTGGGTTTTGATTTCAAATCAGAGATAATGTTTCATAAAACCAAGATCAAACAGATTGACAGAAAAACAACCCAAATGAAAGCAACATCAAAATAGGCTTTTTTTTTAACCCCTTGCATATGACTAAATAAAATGTATCTCTTCATATTTGCTAAATCTATAGTACTGTTGCATAATTTGAAATAAGTTGAATGAGGATGGGTGCCTTTCGTCAGCCAATAACTAAAGTGGTCAATATGACCATTATTATCATTATATACTTCTCCCACATATATGAACAGACTCTTATTTTTGACATTCTATCAACTATCTTACAGAAAAGAATACAATATCAATTGGTGAAGATATGTTTCTTGCTTACCAGATACTTGAAAACAAAAAAGAAACAAAATTATGAACAAGCATCACAAGATAGTGAACTCCAAAATAAGAAAGAAATGAAGAATTTGAATTCTTAAAATTTACATTCTTCTTCTATGTGTTCTGTCTGTTCAGGATGTAGACGATCATGGCTCTCCACAATTTCTTGTCCTTTGTAGCTCTTATAAATTTTGTATTATTATAATCTCTCCTAAACCTTGTTCTACCATCGAGCTTGCTAGATAGGGGTTGTGCTTTGGTTTCCTCTGTCCCTCCCACCTTCAATTTTCTCTGTGAGCAACAAATTTTCCAAGCCCTCTTTCCTCATTATGTACCCTAGAAATTTCAACTTGTCTCTTTCTGATGTGAAGTAGAAGTATCCTTTTTGTTTCCATTGTCTCTAGAACCAAGTTGTTGCTCACATGTTCAGTCCATGGTATTCTCAGCATCTTTCTGTTCAACCACATTTCTGTTGCTTCAAGTCTCTTCTTCATCTGTGAGGAGATTGTTCAGCATTCACTGCCATATAGAATATATCATGTAATAGTCAGTACTTGTTTATTTGTATCTGTGGTGGAGACACATGAGAAGGCTAATTGTCAGTACATGTGCTTGTAGATATCATAGACATGTAAGGCAAACTTTGGTAAATCAATATTGAAGTGACACAGTGCATGCGTTATCAGCAAGAACCAGGCTAACGCAAGCAAGAGATCACAGTTTCTTGCCTGAGATCAAGGAAGGATAAAAAGAGCTGACTTTTTGTTTCACGGCAGTTTATTCTTTAAGACTAGTGAAGGTTATACCCATGTTCCAGAGAGAGAGCAATAATACTGCTGTTTACGGTGTTCAGGAAACAGAGTCCCGAACGAAGCGTTGTTTCAGTTTCCACATTAGCTGTCAGCAGGAACAGATTTGAATGGAAATTTATTTTTTCTACCACCCAATTTTCGTTTAATTCTCACAGTGTCTAACAAAATTTTTCTATTTCTTAATACTTTGCTTAGCTTTTAGGAGGTAACTTTTGCTATCCCAATGCAGCTTCGGATTTCAGTGTTGCATTTTTCATATTCTGTTGAAACACTGTCCAGATATTTAGATTGTTGTACTTGTTTGATTTTGGTATCTTCAGTTTTTGATTTTATTTTATATCAAGATCACATCTTATTAAGATTCCCGCTGCATCAATTCAGGAATTACATAGCATGAAATGTTATACAAGCTGACAAATTCCAAGAGAATACCAAGATATTACTAAAAATTCAGGACAAATTCAAGAGAAGAAAATTCAATGACTTTTCCATGATTTCCAGGACCAGTGGACATCCTGAAATTTGAACACAGAACATAACCTAGATAAGGATGAAGATGTGAAGAGAAGGAGAAATTGTTTGTTTAGCGGCATATCAACTCCTTATGGGTCATTTAATGCTGAAATTTAATTTTCTTGGGAGCATTAGTAATTTCTTTTATAAAAATATATTGCTGGTATTTTTTTTTTTTTTTAAATCTATTGCTGGTAATATATATATATATATATATATTATGAAATGGAACCGTCATTTAGCCAAATGTGCCTTAACTGATCAAGCCACAGAGAATCGTTCAATTGGCAAGATCGATTTTACTGCTTTTAAATTTCAATCTTCAATGAAAGCAGTAAAATCAACTTTGCCAATCAAACGATTCTTTGTGACTTGATCAGTTAAGGCACATCTGGCTAAATGACGGTTCCGTATAGGATACAGGTTTGATTCCTGTCAGAGAATGAATATTTTCTATAAAAGTTCTTGGACATTCAAGCCAGTAAATTTTATTAATACTGTTTATTATAAAACAGAGCATTTACTTAAATATTTGTATCTATAAAAAGAATGTATAAACATAAAAATGTCAATATATATATATATATTTATTTATTTTTTTTTTTTACAAAAATATTCTTACTTTAAAAAATGTATTTTTAAACTAACATAGTGTTTTGATTGCAGTTTGGAGGTTAACTATTTGCCCATAGCTAGGACCCTAACAATTGCTACCACTCCGATCAGGGGAAATCTGAGAACAACAAGAATTAAGAGGTGGTTCTACACTCCTCAAAACCTCCAAATCAGAGGCCTTGCTGCCAGATGTAGTTTATCATCATATTCAGGGACTGGGAAGGAAAAGAATAAGGAATTATGGCAATTACCTGCAACCCAAGACAATCATGGGCAAACTGAATAGATTTCTCTTTGGCAGCATCTTGTAGAATTCTGAACATAGAACATAACGATGTTGGGAGCGTATAGACATGTTCTGATACTTGTCTGATTAACTCGAGCACAGAAGACTCAACTTGATCTCGAGCACAGCCTTCAAAATAAAAGAGAAAAAATTAAAAATTAATTTAAATAATCAAGAGAAAATAAAAATAAATTTAATAGGTTTTAATTATTACATATAAAATGTACTTCTTCAATCTATAGAAATGAACCAGATCAACAACAAAAAAAAAAGACCTCAACTCTGGTGTAGGCAAGAATTGAATTCTGAATAATCTTTCATTCCTCATTCTGAGCCGCCATTCATTACACCAAATGTGACATATATATGTGCTCCTGGAAATCCGGTTGAGCTCTCTAGAGAAAGGGGTTTTTAAAAAACAGCAGCTCCCACTGCTATTAAGCAATACACTTCAAGTAAATTGAATTGAGGTCTCCAAGCTGCTGGCTTATTTTGTATTGAGAAAAACATTAAAATTCCCTTCCTTTCTGACGATGGTCTAGAGGTAAGATATTTGACTGATGTCAAATCAGTCAGGTTTTGATCCTGGCTTGAAGTAACTAAACATCTAGTCACATTGAGGATCTGTGAAACAATCTGTCTATGGATTATATATATATATATATTATATATAATGGACTCTCTCGTCGGTTTCGACGTATGAGGATCTGACGGCTTATTGATTCAGTTATGAAATTTTGTGCGATAATTTTAAGTGGCATTTAAGACCCGCTAGTAATTTACAAAGGAGGCCACATATAGAGCAAGTGTGAGGATTGTGAGATGAGATCACTGTTAGATTGGCTGACCTTTTAGATCTTGCTCTCGCTCCTTGAAGATGATTCAGACAAGCAGATTGAAAATTGCTGAGTCCACTAAAACACATTGATCTCCATTCTACCTGCTCCAAGGCTAAGTGCTCAATGGTGTTATGTGGTATACTAACTGCTGTTGCTTTTTCATATATATATATTTATATATATATATATATATATATATATATATATATAATATATATATGGATACAAAAAGACGATTATCTCCTTTGGGGGAAATTAAATCATGTGGGTTACATGATGGCCACTTAGTGACAAAAGTGGAAGCCAACCTGAGGCTACAGGTTTTTAAGACTAACATTTTTCAGTGTCACAAAGTGAGACATTTGGTGCTGATTGTTGGGAAAACCCTTTTCAGATTTGAAACTGTTCATTTTTATTTTATTTACACTATTTGCATTCAGACTATTGTCTTCATTGTTTATAATTAAGAATTGGCAATGAAAAACTCAGTCTAGTCTCCTGGTTTATGACTCACCTTGTTGTCTCTTGGTTCGGAAGGCAGCAATACTTTGGGGAACACAACCACAAGGAAGGTCAGATATAACGGACATCACAGATTCTATCTCCCTGGTACTGTTTGGATGATTCAATAATTTCTTTAGTACAGGCTTCAACACTCTGGAAAAATAAAATTACTAGAATTATTTATAAGAAAGATTTATTAATTAAGCAATATTAATTAAATGATTGAATAATTATATATATATATATATATATATATATATATATATATATATATATATGTATGTATGTAGAACTTTTAACTTTAAAAGTCATGGATTCAACTGACCTCCTGATTTTAAAAGTATATATATATATATATATATATATATATATATTCAAAAGTATATTGTTAAATATAACAGACAATGAAAATCTGTTATGTTTGATCATGAGCCATTCTTAACTTCATATAGTTGCTTTAATTTCAAGAGAGAAGAAAGACAAAAATTGTCCAACATTTGGAGATTTTTTTTTTATGCTGTTCCTTGATCTAATCTTTCAGCTCACATGTGTCATCTTCAGAGTGATTATACAGACATTTAAACAAAGATATTCACCAATGATATTCTGTTATGCTGACATAGAAGATTGCTATGTGACGATAACATTCATAGAATAGCAGACCTAGTTTGTAAATTCATGATGTCATTCTATGAAATATTAACAACAGAGCCATATGTCTAGAATCAACACATTATAATGTGTTGTGATTAGTTTGAAATATAATATATATATATATATATATATATATATATATATATATATATATATATAGTGGGTTGTCTGGAAAGTTCATGCTGATTTTAATATTTTAACTGTTAAATAAGAAATAGTTTGTTAAAACTTCTAACCTTATAGTTAAAAGTAATAATTCACCTCTTAGAACAAAATTAAATAGGGCAAATATTATCTACGAATTTAAATGCCCATTAAGGAATTGTATTCCTGATTAATCAAAATTCCTAAATAATTATATAGGCCATACTACAACATCTTTGCCACGCAGACTCATTCTACATTTTTCTGACCATAGCTCAATTAGATCTCATTTAAATATTCATGGAGACCTACCAGACACTATTCGTAACATACTTGTTGACAATAATAATAATATAATAGCATCATCTACATGCAAAAAAAGGCTAAAAATAATGGAAGCTTTATTAATAAAAACAAAAAATCAACACTTAATAATATTAACTTTGAACATGGATACAATATCTTGACCATGTTTTGAAAAATGAAAACATTTTATAAAACATACATGCAACAAACTATTTCTTATTTAACAGTTAAAATATTTAATTCTTGAAAATGATTAAATGTATAGCCGAAAGTGCTTGAATAAAAAGAACATTCGGACAGTCTTTATATAATTTATCCTCTGAAAAGTAAATATTATTAGATTGCATGAGAAATTATATAAAAAAAAACTAAATAAAGGCACCTTGTCTGTCATATTCAATGAAATGTGCATGAAAGAAGGATTGCTGCCTAAATACAGTGTGTGTGTGTGTGTGTGTGTGTGTGTGTACATATATACACCCTGTCTAAAGTTATTAAGCAAATCATATTAACTTCAATAATTTAAATTTGGCTTGAAAACAAAATTGTCAAATTTTAAACAATCAATTTAGATGTCAAAATAAAGCCAGAGTTAAAATTTTAGATAGTATTGATGTTTTATTGAAGTTATTTGTTATATTCTAAAAAACTGCTGTCTGAAGTTATTAAACAAAACCAAATAATCATATTTTGCTTCAATAAAAAAAGGTAATAAAATCATCAAAAATTGATCAACATCTATAATAGAACTAATAACAAACACATATAAGTCTTTGAATCCTTTACCTTTTAATATAGTGATCCTTATTTTAAATAACAGCCAGGTATCTATCATACATAGGTTCACTTTCTGATATTGTAGCTTTAATTGCTTCCCTTATGGCTGCTTTGTTGTTATATTGTTTTTCACCTTTATATAATTTTTTCTTCACAATTGACCATAGATTTTCAAAAGGATTCAGATCAGAACTTGATGGTGGTTATTCTATTACCTTCTCTCCTGTAAATCTTTTATGCTCAAATAATTCATGGGTTTAGATACATGAGAAGGAGCATTATCATTCATGAATACACACTTCACTTTGAAACTGCAAGACTGGGACTTATACCATACAAAGAAAGTCTTGTTCATAAACTCGCAATAGTTAGCACTGTTCAGTTTAACTCCTTCATAGATTTTGAATGGCCAATAATAGTTTGGTCAACAATTCCAGCCTATATCATAACACTACAGCCTTTGTTGCTTTTTTTTAGTCACAGGTACATCACATCTGAATTGGATAAAATCTATCCTTTCACCCATCCATCAGGTTCATCAAATGTTACTTGAGATTTATCTGTGAAAATTACTTTAGGAAAGTCAATTTTTATGTATTTCTTGGCCCTATTTTGATGCTTTAAAATATTTGCTTAGTGAGAGGAGTTTGCCTAGGTGATCTTTTTACAGATCTCAATTCACAAAGTATTCTACACCTTTTGTTCTTCTAGACTCCCTCAATTCCAGCCTTTTCAAAGATCTGAGTACTGGTCAAAAGTGGTTGTTTCGCTATAACTCACTTTAGTTTACATTCATCTCAAGGAAGTAAGTTCTTAAAACCTTTTCCTTTACTTTAAGTTCTCAACTTATATTTTCAACAGCCTTCTTTATCATTTGATGATCTCTTCAAAGCTGCTTTGATATCTGTAATGTGGACATTTCCTCACGCAATAACTTTTTTATTTTCTGTTTTTCACTAGTTGTTAGATTCTTCATTTAACCCATGTTTCAATATACATTATGGATAAAAAGAAAAAATAGTTTTTATTAGATTTCAGAGGTCTTAAGCTAATATTAGTTTAATCTGTATTTTAACTACCGTCAGTCCATTTTCATAAATTCAAAATATCTCAAAAACTAACCATTAAAAATAGCAGAAAATTTAATTAAATATTTTACTAAGGATGAAATGTACAAATTTAAATTTGACATGTATTGGTTCAAAAGTTTTGAGTTAGTGAGGTTTATTTGATTTGTATAATAACTTCAGATAGGCTGTATATATACACATATGCACAGACACATATTTATGTATATATATATATATATATATATATATATATATATATATATATGCACATGCGCACACACACACATACACAAATACATGAGTGCACACACACACATATGCAAAAATACATGAGTGCACACACACATATATGTACAAATACACATACATATATACACAAATGCACAATACATATACAAATACAGACACATACATATGTACAAACACACACGTATACAAATACTCATGCACACATACATATGTACAAACACACACATACACACATACATATGTACACACACGCACATACACACATACATATGTACACACATGCACACATATGTACAAACACACACACACACACATATGTACAAACACACACATACACATGTACAAACACACACACGTACAAATACTCACACATGCACACACACATATATGAATAAAGACAAAAAGAGTTTTCATTTTGTTTTTGTACATATTGTCATTTTACAGATATATCTATCTTATATATATATATATATATATATATATATATATATAAGTTATAAGATAAATATATTTGTAAAGACAATATGAATAAAAGAAAAGACAAGAGGAAAACCTTTCATGTCAACATATTTTGTTCCTTGAGGAACTTTATCAAGGCCAGATACAAATGTCATTTCATAACCTATATTTATATACAGTAGTAATGTGTAGAAAAATAAAATAATGTTTCCGAATTTTTAATTATAAAATATTCTAAAATATTATGAAATTTACTGTGTAAAGGAAAGGTAAACTATAGTGGATGTTAAGTTATCTTATTTTTGCCCTACTAAACTAAAGTGAGTTGTTGTTGATTTTCTTAATGTAATCATTATTTATTTACATTTATATATTGTAAAATTAAATTGATTAAATAAATAAATTTTAAATTTTATTTTAAAAATAATTAATAATTGAAATAAATAAATAAAATAAAAATACATAAATAAATAATAATTATATAGAAAAGAAAAAACAATAACAACAATAACAACCTCAACACACTTTCGTTTACTAGGCCCCAAGATTACATCACTTTTTTTTCTCATATTCTGTCACACTCAGTAACCCCTTGCATCTTAGTGGTTTTATTATCTTACTTGGGGTGAAATGATTAATAATGCACTATTTAAATAGACTTGTCCACTTATAAAAATAGGAAAAATTTTGAAGGGAAATACTTTTTGTAGATTAGCGTTCCTTAGGCTGCAACACTTGACAGAATTGATAAAGATTGATTTATTATTGTATTGGAAGAGGTATATCCTGTTTCTAAATATTGATACAATGTCAAATCATTTCATGACTTTGAAGAGTTATTGGTCTATACAAACACAATATGATCACCTAAAGTAAAAATGAATAATTGAAACAATAAACTGGAATATTTATTAAACATAAATCAAAAAACTTTACCATGCAAACTTCAAGTAATTATTGAATGTTTAACTTCTGTAACTATCACATATATAATTAAATATAAAATTTACAAAAATACAAAAGAACCCTTTTTCATACAAGTCTAATAAATATGATAATCTGGATCAAATGCAAAAGTATGACATCTGAAAACATAAAACCACCTTCATAAAAAAAAAAAAAAAAATAGTCCATAAACATCTCCCGGGTCAGATCAGCAACATTGAGTTATTTAGTAGTTTATTTTAAGCAGCTGCTATAAAATACCACACTTACTCTAAAGGGTGCGATGGGTAAATTGTCGCCATTTTATATTTTTCATTTTAAACATGTGTGTTGTTTGTTTTTATTTTGTCAGCTGCACAATATAGTAGGATCAGTTGGGCACCATCGGTGAGAAAAAGATCACGATGATGCAATTCACTATGTCAGAAATTTGGAAACGGCATGCTGTACTCCTTGGCATTCAGACCAGAAGCTCCAATACAAACATTTCAGAGTGTTTGGGTGTCAATCTGAGGACAGTGCAGAGGATTTGGAAAGAGTTGGATGAATCTAATGGCAATTATGAAAGTACAGCTGCTTGGAAAACTCACAGAAAAGAACTCCTGAATTTGTTGATAAGGGCCTCAGACTCAACATGCCTTGAGTAGGTAGTGCTGCCCTGATTAAAGAGGGTAGCTGCTGGAAGACCCTATGTCTGGCAACAGGACTCTGCATCATGGCTCATAAACAGGAGAACCCAATAATGACTGTCAGACAATTTCAGCAACCACATCAAACCTTACATTTGGCCGCCTAACTCCGCAGACGTCAACCCCATTGATTATTATGTGTGGGGGCACAGTTGAGTGACAGACCAACAAAACTCCTTATAACACCAAAGATGAACTGTAGGCAAGGATTATGGTAGCATTAACCAACATAAAGAAAGAGAAAGGCCAGAAGAGTTGCTGAAAATTCTGAAGTTATCTGGAGTTTGTGGTTGAAGCCAATGGCGATTTTATTGAATAAATTTACTCTTTAGTATTTTCAAGATATTTTTGTGTACTTTTGGTAAATATATCTGCTAAAATGTGATGTTAGTTTTATTTTCATTTTTGTGTTAATTTAGGCGACAATTTATCCATCGCACACTGTAATAGTGTGATATTCAATGTAAGTCAGAAGTGTGGTGGGGTATCTTTTTATATGCCATCAAATACAATAACTACAATATCTTACCTGAGTGTAAATGGCTTCAGCATGTTAAAGATGGTTTCTAACCAAATAGGAATCTGTAATACAGAAAATAACATTTTGACAAAAATCATGACCTTTGTGCCATTCTTTGAGAAAATGGCAAATAATCTTCTATAATATAAAACACAATGAGACTTTATATATTTATTGATCATGCTGCTTTATCCCTCCTTCTTAGTAATGAGATATTCCATTGTTATGGTTACAGCATTATCAGATACAAATTCAAGTGAATGTGCCTCATGTTACAATAATCAAAAATTTCATTAGTAGGTTATAAGAACATGTTGCTTTTGTTTTTTCTTTTTGTGTGTTAGTTTTCTCTATATACTCTATAAGAGTAATCTAAGAACCTTATTTATACAATCAACTCAGTTGTCACAGAAAAGAAAGAAATAGTTATTTTTTTTTTTGAGTCATTAAAAACAAAATGTATATAGAGAATTCAGAATGCTTTAAAAATTCCATTTACAAGACAATTGTTTATAATAAAATTCTATTCAATCGGTAGACTCATAATGATTGAAAACAATGTTTTTGTTTGAGTTTGGGTTTGACCAATTCGTAAAAAAAAAAAAAATAACTAATTAAGACATGCGTGTCCGTCAACCTTAAACAATAATCTTTGTCAATTTTATTTTTCAGTCTTTTTGATGGTGGATACTTGATCTATCTCTTACTGTTACATCCCCGGGCAACGCCGGGCTCTACTGCTAGTATATTATAAAATATATTTTTTAAACTATTAGTGCAAACATTTTAACTAACAAGTGGATAAATATTTGCTACAGTTGGCTGTGATAATATATACTTAATTTTGTTGTCTCCATTTCAGTTAGCATGACAGTCAAGTAAGAAGAAATGTTTCAGACTAAGAACATCTTTTTCCTGGTTTTGAACCTGGCTATTTGCCAAGTACGCAAATTTCAATTAATGTATTTTTCTTACGTTGGGGATTGAAATGGACATAACATTCCCAAGGAATATATCATTTTAAATAAAACTAAATCTTCTACATAGATGGGAAAACCCAAAATATTGTAGAAATGTGTGGATGCAACTATAAACATATTTAAATTTAATCAAGATAAGTGTCAGTAAAAACATAAATTTTGTCTTAAAAAAGAATGTTACTTTGCAAAATAAGTGAATTTGTAATCTTTAATGTTTGATTATCTCCTGGGCAATAAAAAAATGATTCCCCTCCTTCCCTCACTCAATTATACTTTATCTGTGATCTTCACTGTAAATTGTCAATTTCAGACAAAGTTTTTTTTCTTCTGAAAAAAAAAAAGTGTGGGAATAGAAAAATGAAAGCAAAATATTTTTTGCTTTATTTTCTTTCCCCCTTTCCATTTCTCTAATTGAAATCATTTTGTTTTATAGACATTAGAAAAAAAAACATTGAAAAACAGAGCTTATCATCTCTCAGTTGTGTGTCTGTCTTCAGGCAGGGTGCCCAACCCTGGGAACAGCTGCGTGAGTCTGTGCCCTATCATTGCACTAGACAGGGAGATTGGTGGTCGCCACTGAGACCAATGCAACTGATAATTTTTGTGCTTGGCCTGAGTGTAAACATTCGGGTTCCTCATGCTAAGCTTGACCTTGTGTTGCATCCCATCTCAGTAGGGGAGACATGGGTAAATACCCAATCATTCCGCAGTTGAGATAATGAGGATCAAAGTGTAGTATCTGTTCCAGTAGTAGCTGCCCACAATTGGTCCCATGGCTCTAGCCATCAGTAGCAGTTCCAGCTAGCCAGGCATCATACAATGGCTAAAGGAATTGAAAAATGCACCCAGAAAGTGATGTCACAACAACTGTAAAATATATATATATATATTGACATTGAAGTCAATACCCAGCAGCAACAGTCTGTGTCATACTTAAATGAAATCATCAGACCATGCACTTAAGCCTGAAACAGATTGGTGCCACTGAGTGTTGACTTCAATGTCTACGTTTATATTTACATACACTCTATCCTAATATTGAACATTTTAACCCATAAATATAGCATACTTAAAACAATATATATATATATATATATATATATATATATACTGGGTGTAACAGTAAAATTGTCCAAATCATGTTTCAGCATGAGTGTCCATCCCACAAAATGTTTAATATCTAAAAAACCACTAAACTAATTAGGTTTCTTTTTTCCAGGTTTTCAGATAAGACGTTTAGCCATCTTGACACTATTTGTCAGAAGAATCACTAAAAAAACCCTTTAAGTTATTCAGCTAGAAAGAAATAGGTTAAAATTGTTTTGTGTTAGCCCCACTGTTTTTCAAAATGAGCAATAGTGAGAGAAAAAAGATTATTCAGGCCTTCAGTAATGATACCAATATACATACTCTGGCTTCCATCTTCAAAGTCCATTCAAGAGCCATCAAAAGAACAGTGAATAAATTTAAAAAGGAGGGAACAGTAGAGAGGAAAATTGGATCAGGCGGTCACAACAGGAAGAGGGATCATCATTTCAACTTGGGGCTAAAGAGATCAATTAGAAAATATCTAACTCAATCCATAAGACGTTTGAGACATGTGTTTCAGCTATGACAGTTCAAGTGTAGTGAAAAAAGACTTGAAAATGAAATTGTACATGAAACATGTGATGCACCTTGTTTCTCTAGGACAGAAAGTTAGAAGATTAGAGAGGGCGCAGATTATCTTGAATAAGTTAGAAAATGTCCCTGGAATTATATATATATATATATATATATGAACTTTATTTCAATCCTTCATGAGCTTCTGATCCTTAGTGTGATGTGTGATGAAAGCAGATAGCCTAAATACGCATATGATAGGGTTAATTTCGCCTAGCAACAGAATAAAGGTCACGTGTGAGTCATATGACATTTTGGGAAGACAGGTCAGAAGGTTGGCTGACCCAATTAACTGTAGCGACAAATGTCTAGACAGAAGCTAGACAGAGGACGGTTTAAGTTAAATTAAAAAAAAAATTTAAGACACGTGACAGTCAGAGATTCACTTTCGAGGATCAGTTGCTATCTTGATTTTGAAGAGGCAAGACCTGTAGCCAAAGCGCTGATAGTTTACGAACGGAAAGATAAGACGCATTTGATAGTAATGAAACTTATCCAGTTCAATACAGGCAACTCCGGACAAGAAGTATTCCTGTTCGATAATCCCAAGTTGAATTGTGTAAAGAAAAGAAAACGGATATCCAGAGAAAGGAAGAAAGTATACCTCTGTTATAAGCTGAATTGTGTAAAGAAGAAGAACGAAAGAAAGAAAGAAGAAAACCAAATAGAGGAAGAAAGTGTACATCCCTGTTGCAGTAAGTCGGGTTGGAATCCGAGCTGTCGACAGAAGAAAAGAAAAAGGCGAAACAAAGAGAGGAAGAAAGTGTATACCTCTGTTACAGCCGGACAGTGTGTGAAATTGTGTTTGTGTCGAGAAAAGAAAAGAAAGGACATTGATATAAAAAAAAAAAAAACTGAAGTAAAAGAACTGAATATAAAAGATAAGTAATCATATTTTGGACCCATAGAAGAAAGATATACATACATCCACGAATATTATGTTTTTGCAAACACCTTTCCACATGTAAAAGAATAATTATAACTCCTATCCCATCCTTTTTGTGTGTGTGTTGGCTTCTGCATTCAATTCATAGTAATTCATACTTATATTTTTGTATGTTCGGGTTCAGTTGAGTCCATTTGGTGTTAGGCGAATTTGATATCCCAAAGTAAGTTTGAGATCTGGTCGTCGGATGTTTTAACTCATACTATCTGTTCTTTTATTTTTGATATATGTATATTTGTATATATTAAAAGTATTGTATCAAAAATCGCTAAGCCTTATAGTTCATCCTTGCATTGTGGATCAGTATTCATGTTGAAAACGAAGTGGACCTGGGAAAGATTACTGTTCGATTATCCCAATCGAACAGTGGTCTTAAAAATATTTTTGTTTACCAATTGTCCACTCTCACAATCTGAGAGAGATAGCTTGTATCTCTCCACAGGTGTGAGAGTGTATATATCTCTTAGTCGGCTCATAATCGCCCTATAAACACATTGGTCAACTGGGGCATATGACATTAGCTATTAATTAATTAATTAATGATGGACATGTCATTTTTGTTTATGATCGATTTCATCATGATCATTCTTATTGCTCAAAGTAGAATTCAATAGTGTTATAAAACCTTAGAGAATTCCAGTAAGATATCTTTAATCATTTCTAAGATACAACGGTTCAAAGTTTAATCTAACAAATGGGCAATTTTGTGTGTGTGTGTATATATATATATATATATATATATATATATATACACACACACACACACACATACATACACAATATAAATATATTTAATGGTGCGGAAAGTGGAATCAGCAAAGTTCAAATTCTAATTGATTTTATTTCATTTATTTTGATGCCCAAAATATTTTCCTCCAGGTATAAGTTAAATAGCAGGGCAGACTGGGTTCTTTTGCCTTGCATGGCAGCCAGTGTAGGAGAAGGAAAACTGAATTTATGCCTTTCTGAGGATGGTCATGTTTAAGTATATATACTCTTCCTCAGGTTTGATATTATTCCAGAGAGGATAAATTCTATGGTAAAACACAAGGTGGGTTGTTTGGAATTGTACCATTTCTCTTATCAGAAAGGTGTGGCTGATTCTGCACAGACCTTCACCCCTATAAACAAATCATCTGTGTTGATAGTCTAGCAATTTAGTTCTAAATGAAACTGTTGTAACCCTACATGTTGAAATTGATAGAAAAGTCTATTATATACAAACACATTCTTACAAGCTGCTATCAAAACTTTTCAAAGGCAAACATAGCGTATTATGAACATTCGCTACGATTCATTGTTTGTGAACAGCACTTGGAAGAAGATGAGACAAGATGGCAGTGTAATTTTCCTCTGGGAAATTTTTGGGTATTACCTCATGCATAAGAAGCTTTTAAATTGTTGAGTAATATTTAAATATTTTATTTTTCTTACCATTGGATTAGAATAATTGCAGGCACCCAGTTGTTCAATCATATTCCACTGATTGTAACTGCAATCAAAGAAAACATTCATTATAAACAAGCAGAATATTGGCAAGGCTGAAAAATAGTTATAAACAGTCCAGAATTGTTGTCAAGGAAGGAAGGCGTAGAATTGTTGTCAAGGAAGGAAGGCTTAAAATTGTTGTCAAGGAAGGAAGGCTTAGAATTGTTGTCAAGGAAGGAAGGCTTAGAATTATAAAACACTGTCTTATTCTTTGTAAAAAGGAGTTTTCAGGTCATAAATGAAGTAGTGGTCAACTACATTTTTGTAGCAACCCTGTGACTAACTTGCATTTAGCTATAATGTCTTACATGGTGACTTATTTACATGTGTTTGTGTCATTTAATGAATATACAAGCACATATACACACTAATTTGACTAAGTTTGAAAAAATAAGACATTGGCATAATACATTGGCTGAGTAGTAAATCAAAGTTAAAGACTATAAAATAAATTTTTTTAAGTTTTTAAAACTAAAAGATCAGAATTATAAGACATTATTGAACTTTTCAGAAATTGTTCAGTAATAAATAAAAACATTATACCTACCTATATTTACCCATTCAGTTATATGTGTATCTGTATATATGTATATGTTGCGGACCCGGCAGCGTGCAGTGCTGGTTTATTACAAAGTGGCCTTGTGCCAGACACCACACTAAACTACTGAGTCCACAAGCAATGTATAAAAAAAAATAATAATGCGTGAATGAACAGTGAGAGGAAAGGGGTCAATCAACGAGTACATAAATTAATAAACATCAAAGAGATAGCCGGAATAAAATGACAAAGACGTCTGTTTGTAAAACATGTGTAACTTTAATTAGATGGAAACAAGTAGATTATCTCGTGGTACAAGATCAAGGAAAAGTTCCGCGCCTAAACAGAAATGCAAGATGAACAAGGCGGGAAAAGGGTTTTATAAGGTTCTGGAAGAAGGGAACTCGTTAAACACGAGGTGTATGTGCGCACAGATAGAAAGGAGTACTCACTGTGGATTTTTTTTTTGGCGTTGAGAGTGTATGTGATTTTGTATTTTTTCTTTTTTTTCTTTTGTGTTCAGGTTCAAAGTAGGGTCTCAGAGTTCGGTCAGGTCTTGAATTAACCGTTGAAAATTTTAATGGAATGCTGTGGATGTCTAGCCAAAGGGACGAAGAGCTAGTTGCGGTTGGTTGCATCGTCTATGAGAAGTTAATTATGGCGAGTCCAGAGGGGACGAAGAATGTCTGTTCATCAGTAAGATATCCCTGTCTGTGTTTAATATTGACTGACGAGGGATAAAAATAAGCCACTTGTTGAATACGAAGATTTTGCCCACGACTGTGTCGTGTGTCTCGAACGTCTTCTGGTTGAAAACGGAGAAGGTCTGACCTGCGGATAGCAAGTTGTTCGTCAGTAGGATATCCCTGTCTGTATTTCAAGTTTGATTGACGAGGGATAAGTTCTGCTTGCGACTGTGTCGTGTCTCAAACATTTTCTGGTCGAAAACGGAGCAACTGGTTGACCTGCGGGTAACGTCAAGATGAGAAGAAATCTTGGTAAATAAGTGTGGGGTCAACATCGTTGAGATAAGATATTCCGGCCTGCATATAGGTTAAGGGCACGGAATAAATGAGTTACCGATCTAGTCAGGTTGAAGATCGGGGAAGCAACTGGTTGACCTGCGGGTAACGTCAAGATGAGAAGAAGTCTTGGTAAAGTGTGAGGTCGACATTGTTGAAATAAGATATTCCGCCCGCATATGGTTAAGGGACGCGGAATAAATGAGTTTGCCCGTCTAGTTAGGTTGAAAGTCGGGGAGGCAACTGGCTTGCAAACGCTGGCCGTTTGAGGCGCTTGAAAGCAGCGGGAAAAAAATTCAAAATCTGTAAGTCTGACTTCATCAGTAGGAGCTAGCGAAGTTCTTCCTCCAGGTTACTGCTACGTCTAGCTGTGAGAGGAAGGAAGGGGTGCAAACAGGCGCACACGCACGAGTGTGAAAGGAAGGGAGGAAACTTCATGGCGCGTAAAATATAGATGGAATTAATGTGTTAATTCCATATATATATATAAAATTGTGTATTTGGGCAGCAATCCCTCTTTTATACAAGTTTCATTAAATACAACTAACAAAGTACTGCAATTAAGCTTTTTATTAAATTTTTCTTGCGTTCATATAAGTGTTTCCTTTTTCTAGACATGTGTAAAAAAATTGTCCAAAATTTCTGCATATCCGAATGTTTTCAGCTATTCTTTTAGACATTATCAAGGATGATTTTAATTTTTTATTTTTAACTAAATGTATGGATTTTTTTATGTATCTAGATTTACAGGAATGTTTTATTTTACAAATCACTCAGATATGCAGAACATTTAGACAATTTTACTATATATATATATAAAATGTATATATATATATATATATATAAAATGTATATATGTATATATATATAAATGTAAATATATATATATATATATATATATATATATATATATATATATATATAAAAATATATATATATATATATATATATATATATATATATATATAAGATATATACATGTATATTGTGTGGGGGAAAATAGAAAGCGGCCTACCTACATAAACGTTTCGCATCTTCCTGGCCTGTGGGTTGAAAGGAAAGAAAAAGATTCAAAATGGCGTCCGTGACTTTTAATATTCACGGTCTCGTGCAGTCCGCAAAAGTCGCGTTACACATGCTAATGAGGTGTGTCTGGGCTCCATAAAAAGCAGGTTGCTTGGAGACATTGGCAGACCAACATTTCACCCGTGCTTGGTGTACATCGTTTTTGCGTTGCAGACATTTTCAGACGGAAAGAGTTGCGTCCCTTACACTGTTCAAGTCGACTCATTTGCTACAAGCTATTTGGCAATTATTACAGCATGGACAGATTCGACTTGAAGTTAATACCAGAGTTCGACGGCTCCCCGCTGGCCCGTCTGTGGTGAGTGGTGGGAAAAGGCAGTGGGTCTGCGGCTGTGTAAAATTAAAGATCCCGCACTGGTTATCCTCTTAGACTCACCAAAGGCTTACGCTGTGTATCAGCAGCTAAGGGATGGCCTTGAACTTGGAGGAAATAAAACAAGCTCTATCGCAGCATTTGGTGCGGACCCTTTGTCGCCTGGAGGCAGTTTGCGAGCAGCGGCTTGGACGGATGAAACAGTAGATGTCTTTCTGGCGATTTGAGGAAGCTGGCCGCACCCGTTCGGTGGAGCAAGCGACCAAATCCCTAGGATCGCCTTTCTGGCAGGACTCCCAGACAACGCCAAATTCGACTGCTACGAGCATCGTCAAGGCTCAATGAGCTGGGGCTAGGCGATTACTGGCCAGAGCCCGGAATATTCTAAAAGATGACGCTGAGCCGGCCTCAGCAGCTGTGGAAGCACCCGCGCGCCAACTGAGGACATAAGGTGCTATAAATGTGGCGGACTGAACCACTTCTCCAAAGACTGCGAAGCGGTCGAAGGATCGCATAACCGAGGAACACGGAACGTATGCGTTGCTACAGGTCTGCGACAAGCTGGGCCGCGTAGCAAGAAGCTGTCCGGAAGCGGGGAGTAAGCTACAGCGCCAGTCTTCTCCCAGATCGCCGCTGAACAAAGGCGCTACCCGCAGTGGCGTGCGGATTAACGGGAGCGTGGCCTCGGCGCTTGTTGACACCGGTGCACCCAGACCCTTGTCGCCAAGGCATGTTGTGACACGTGGGACAAGAAAAATATTCCAGTTCTGACTGTTGGCGGGGCTCGCTTAACCTCTTGTGGAGTGGCGTCATCCGGCGCAAGCATCGGCGATGGGCCTGCAGTAGCTGTACAAGCCCTGGTTGTGGACGGAGGGCTGCTTTCGGCTATGATCTGCTCCTGGGAATGGGCGTCATCAAAAAATTGGGTGGTGTCCGTGTTGGCCGAAGAGGGTGGGGCGTTCACTGAAACATGTCTAGCTCTAGGTGCAGCAATGGAGCTGGAGCGGCCTGACTTTCGTGCGGAGTTCGACCAGCGCACAAAGTCCTGGGCGGTATCTTTGAAATGGTCAGGCGATCAACCGCCAGAGAAGCTGTACAACAATGTGCGGATATAAGATCCCCCATGAGCTCGTGCGGTCGACAAGGAATTGCGAGCCTGGATTAATAACGGTGGTTGGTTCCTTATCCAGAGAAGGAATTGGGGCCCCAAAAGGCCTGATCCGCTAATGGCGGTTCTCAGCACAACAAACAAAAGGTGAGGCGGTGCTCGACTATCGAGAACTGAACGAGCACGTGGACCCTTTACTGCCCGCGGGCGTATGTACCGAGAAGCTAAGGAATGGCGACAAGCAGGATCAAATGTATCTGTGCTGGATCGCAAGGCATACCTTCAAGCGTGTGCACCAATCACTGTGGCCCTATCAAACCCGTGCTTATCAAGGGGCAGCGGTATTGCCTGACCCGCATGGGGTTTGGACTCAATGTGGGCGCCATCGATTATGCAGATGATTGTTGACGCCATTCTAACGAAGGATGGCGCATACAGCGGCACCTTCTGCATATATTGATGGCGGTATGTGATTGAGCAGGGGAGTCGTATCTGCGGGGCGGCGTGAAAGGAGCATCTCTACAACTTTGGCCTCCTCAGCAAGGAACCGAGAGACTACAGGATGGTGCACGGGTGCTTGGTTTGCAGGTCTGGGGAGAAGATGACGTCCTGTGTTGGGGAAACGAACTCCCCAGACATGCCCTCCGTTGTCACGCGGCGAAGCATATTTTCCTTGTGCGGCAAATTAGTTGGACACCTTCCTGTAGGTGGCTGGCTGCGTGTTGCGGTGGCGTTTATCAGCGGAGAGCATCTGGCGTCACCACTGGATGGGATGACGAAGTTCACGGCGCCCCTCTCAACACCATGATGAAGGAGGTCCTCGCTAGAGTACGCAAGGAAGACCCAGCAGAGGGGCAGATGGTGCGTTGACAGCCAAGACCTCTGTGTGGGTTGGCGAAGCTCTCTTGCAACCGGGCGTGTCGATAGTTCACGATGGAGCCGTGGTAGAAGATGCTTGCTGGTTACGTCCAGAAAGGGACTCCCAGCACATAAACCTAGCGGAGCTCGATGCTGTCATCAAGGGGATCAACTTGGCGATCCTCTGGAAGTGACCACCCTGCGTCTGTTCACTGATTCGCTTGCGTTTATAAGTGGATCTCTGATACCTTGACTGGGAGGGCCAGGGTGCGGACTAAAGCCACCAGCGAGATGCTTATCCGGCGACGGCTCGACACGATCGTGAATTTAGTGCAAAATGCGCACTGACAATGGAGGTGTCCCTGGTCAAATCTAGCCTCAACAAAGCAGATTGT
>CAHIKZ030000079.1:892500-987500 GCA_903632075.3 Acanthosepion pharaonis
AAAATTACCTGTGTATAGTGCAACCACCTATTTCTTGTATTAAAAAAATGATCATAAAATCTTGCACCATACTCAAGTATATACAGTACTACATTAAAAATCTTTTTAAGAATGACAATGATTTTTCCTAATACAAGTTCTGCTCTTTCACCCATAACTGTTGGGAGGAGATGGATTCATATTTTTCCCAAGGGTGTTTGTATGTAAGTGAATGTAATGAACCCAACTGGAATTCACACTCGGCTCTTTGATTTCTCATTCTGAGCTGCTATCCATTACGTCACCTGCACATTCTTTAAGTTTTGTAAAAATATTTTTAAGTTTGTCATTGAATTAAAATTTATATATACACACAATTTGAATGAAATTGAAATACACAACTATGGTGTTCAGAATAATTTCCCAGTCTGGCAACAATTCCTGGGTAACAGGAAAAGAGTATAAAAGGACCTTTTTAAGTCATTTTTATTAATCCTGTATTTAAACTGAATATATTTTCTAATAGATGCAGAATCTTAAGTTGACAAACAATTCAGATTTTGATCATTTTGAAGTGACAGATACATAACTAGTATTTTTAGTACACTCAAAATTGATTCTTAAGTGCCACATATTAGTAATTAGGATGATACATTTGTCATTACAATTGTTTCTACAAAAATGGAATTTACATATGACACAACCAAATAGATAATATTTTTATTCAACATTAAATAATTCAACAAGGTTTGGTATGACAAATTAACCAACCAACCTACAACAAATTTATTCTTAATTGCCACAGATGGTTAGTAGTTACGATAATACATTCATCATTACAACTGGTTCACAAAAATGGAATTTACTTATCACTCAATCTAGTAGATAATATGCTTACATTCCTTAAAGAAAGTTTACCATATGTAAATCTTTTCTTAAAATTTTGTTGAAACATTTTTAGGTGTGTCATTGAATTAAAATATGCATTCGCACATGCAAACTGTCCTGCCCCTGTGAGTATGCGTCATATGCATGCATAATCTCGAAGACAGCCAGATAAACACCTTAAGGCAATTAAAACTCTGAAGTCCCTTACATCGGCAAGTTTATTAATAACCAAAAGGGCAAAATGGTGATGGTAACATTGATGGTGAGATTAGTATGATGAAACTACCAACCACGTGCTTAGTGTAATGCTTTTATTGTGTGGAGGGTTCCAGTGAAGAGCTAAGCTGAAGTAGTCAAAACGGTGACCAATCTAGAAGGTATCTACACTAAAAAAAAAGACAAACAAAGGGGAAATAAAACAATACAGTTTCTGTACTGTGGTAAAACAACAGAAATATATATATATTAGGTTGGTGTAAAAATAATGACGTAATAATGTCGTTTTTTGAAGTATTTTTTAACGTCAAAAAACGACATTATTACGTCATTATTACACCAACCTAATATATATATATATATATATATATATATATATGCAATTTTAATGAATTGAAATAGACATCTGTGTTATATGGACTAATTTCTATCTTATAACAATCCCTGAGTAACAGAAACCATCCTTTTATGACACCTTCTGTATCTAAACAGAAAACATATTTTTTGTAATACTTTTAGTAGTCTTAAATGGACATATTCAGATTTGAAATTTGATTATCTTGCCATCAGTGATGTGACAGTTATGGAAAAAGTAATATTTCAAAAAGATTTTCTTCTTTTGGTAATGACCTAAGGTTAAACTTGTGATTTCATAACTCTTACTTGTTACCTCTGCCTACAAAAAAAAAAAATAAATAAATAAATAAATAATCACAAAATTTTGTGTAAAGAGTTAAGAGACACTTACCGATCAATGACAGGCAGAATTACACGTCCAAGGCCGTCAGGGAAGTGTAGGGACATATGCAACAAAACTGTGCAAATGGAATTGAAAAGCCGTTTCAGCAGGATTTCTTTTTCTGTTGGGGCCACTGAACTGCGTCTGTCTAGCCTCTGAACACAGACCCTGTCACCTTGTGACAAACTTTGTGTCATAAACAGAATAGGCAGAGTGTAGTTTTTCATCACGATAGCCTAAAACAAGAGGAAAAATTATATCACCAAATAAATCTGATGTTGAATAATATGAATTGTTTCATATCGGATTTTCAAGTGTTACTTCTTTTTATGTTTTCTTTATAAAAAGGCCTGATATTTAGGCACTACTTGAATAAAGTGGTCCACTCATAAAAATAATTTTTGATGGAAATAATTTCTGTTGATTAGTATTCTTCGGACCGTCCTTAGGCTGTGACACTTGTCAGAATCAAAAATATTGATTTGTTATTGTTTTAAAAGAGGAGGGCCCCGTTTATAATATTGATTTAGTATCAAACTGATCCCTGACTTTTACATGGAGGAGAACAACATTTTTCCTTTAATCCACTGCATATGCTGCCACTGCCATTGATTCAGGTATGTTAGCGTACAACAAATTTATTCTTAACTGCCACAGATGGTTAGTAGTTACGATAATACATTCATCATTACAACTTTTTATTCTTAACTGATTGGTCTTCTTAGGCTGAATCACTTAGTTGTTATTATTTACAAACTGCAAATTGGAAAATGTGATGACATCATTGATATCTACGTAAGTTTTTAATTTCTACATTTTTTTTTTTAACCATTTTTAACTTATTTTTTAAATTTTCAAAAATTTTTGTGGATATTTTTTTGGAAACAGGTGCATAAACACTTGAGGTTCATAATTATCTTTTTTAAATTAAGGATAAACGGGTACACAGTTTAATTAAATTTTGTAAATTTTTGATCTTTACTTAAAAAATATTTCTGTTTTGTTAGCTAAGAGAAATGGTTTTGTAACTCAACCTTAAAAAAAAGTCTGTTTGTGTATGTAAAACAATACAATAACTCTGTAAAAGATCAGGGATCAATTTGACACTGTATTAATTTTATAAACAGGAATCCCATTCTTTTAAAACATTAACAATATTTTTCAATTATGACAGGTGTTACAGCCTAAGGAAGGTCAAAAGAATGCTAATCAATAAAGAATATTTCCCCCAAAAGTTTTCCCTATTTTTTATGAGTGGATCAGTCCATTTTTTATGAGTGGACCAGCCCATTTGAGAAGTCCTGATATTTCAATGGAAAGCTTATTTTTTATTATGGATTGTATAAAATGACAGTTACTATTTTAATATTTGTCAGGTAGGTGACTTTTTGATGTTATTGGTCTGTGGAGGTGATCACAGCAAGTGACACCTTTGGAAAGTGCCTGAAAACTAAATCACAGATTGACCCAAGCCTTGTGAATTAAGTCAGGTAGATGGAACTGTTAATTGATGTTTGTGCTAGCATGAAGTTACAAGTCATCATGACTGAGGGTTTGCGTGTACTAGTTTTCTTCAAACTGTTGATCCCACCAGATCCCACAAATTGCACCATGAGCACACTTATCACTCGGGAGAATCCTCAACTAAACTGAGGTCTTGTGCTTGGTTTATGTATAGCAAAGTCATTTGCATGAATGACAGAGGGATGTAATAGAATACTTTATAGATTCACCTATCATCAGCTTCACACTCTTCACTACTTGTTTTATTTTATCAGGAGTAGAGGTTTATCCCTTTTTCCCTGTCCAGGATTAGGTTTCCAGTTCCTTCTAAAGTCTTTTCATTCTCTGTCACTCCTAGTAGCCCCTTGCATCTTAGTGGTATTATCATCTTGCTTGGGGTGAACTGATTAAAAAAAAAAATTCCAGCAATTTTTCCTTGCTTTTTCCAATCTAATATACACATATACAGGTATAAATTTTTTTTCTTTTTTATTTATTTGGAAAACTACTTATATTTCTATACACCTGTGTGTCCTGGGTAAGACGATAAACTATATCTGACAGCAAGGCCTCTGATCAATAGGTTTTGAATAGCGTGGAACCATCTCTTAATTGCTGGTGTTCCCAGGTCCACCCTGACCTGGGGTGGTAGTACCTTTAGGGTCCCAACTATGGACAAATAATTAATCCCTCAAACTGAGGTGAAAACACTGTGAAAGTGTAAAAATAGGTTTTAATACCAGCAATGAATTTTTTAAAGAAAAATTATTACCAGCAATACATTCTTAAAGGAAAAAAATATTAAAAGCAATACATTTTTGTAAATAATTATTACCAGCAATATATTACCAAAAATGCATTTTTGAAGGAAAAAGTATTACCAGCAATACATTTTTGGAAAAAATATTACAAGCAATAAAAATCTTGTCAGCATAAAATAACCCATTGAGGTTGATAAGCCGTAAAAGAAAACAAACCAAACCATAACCTGTTCAAAAGTTTATGTTTTTTTTTTTTAAAGTAAAATAACCTTACCTGGACAACAAGTGGCCAAAGAGGCTCTGGTTGACTGACCAGCAGTTTTGTATGGATATACAAGGCGACAGTAGTTAGAAGATCACCATAACTATACACATAAAAAAAAAAAAAAAAGAATCAGAAACAGAATGTGTTAAAACAAATCTATCCAGCAATGGAAAAAAAAACTATTACTAGCTAGTTTGCTGCTATGTTTATGTCCTATCCCCTTAGAATAGGCAGAGGGTGTGATGGACCCGAACATTCATATTGGGAAGGCAAAGAGTGAAATAAAAATTTAGTTTATAAAATTTGAAATTGTTAACTTCATTGTACAAGTACCCTAGAGTCCCACAAGCTGGTGTGAATGTAGATCTGTGTTTTGATAAGTGAGACAGGAGTAAGCCCCCCTACTTGAGTCTTAGGGACATACAATTAAGGAGTTGGTCCCAGCATCACCAAACCTCTGCATATCACTACCTAGAAAAAATATGGTTAAATATTTTCTTAGGCTTACAAAATTTTATTATAACCATTATAAAAATAGGAGCTACAGAGAAGGACTTCCAACAAGATGGAAAGAAAGCAGTGAGACATTTATTGTAAACTTTGGAGAGAACAGAAGCCAGTTCAGGAGCACATTTCTTTAGGATGACTGCAGGGATACCATCGAATCTGCATGCCTTGTGGGGATCTAGTTTAGAAACGATAGCAAAAATAAAGGATGGAGTTATGTGCATGTCACTCAGTAGAGACTCTGTTCTAGGGGGGGGGGAAATTGAGCAGAGATACTCTAGAGAATGGATCTGGAAAAGAATTTACAAGCAAAGCATTCTGCATTATCTGCAGTAGATGTCAATATTTCAAATTTATTGAAGAGGGAGGGACTGAGGATTTGCTTTTGTTCTGCACAATCTTGCAGAGCTGCCAGTAATCGCTATGACCAAACTTGTGAGAGGCTATATGGCATCTGATTCTATCAGCAAATAGTGACCATAAATGACAATTCTTTTTCCATTCAGCTATTCTGTTATGTCCGTGAAATATCAGTGCTGTTTTTTCACAAATTTCACAATGCCTATAATGGTAGAAATGTAATAGGAGAATAAATCTTTCTTCCCTAGCTCTCCTCTTGTTACAACAGTAATTATAATATTGTTTTCTTGCTCTTTAATAAAAAAAATGCCAGTTTTAATTGGCTATAATAGAAATATAGTTGAAAAATAAATTTTAACTTTATATATGGAGGTGTTAAAAATAATTCTAATCTGTTTTGTCACAATTATTAAGTGGCTAAACAGTTGAAAAGAGACAAAAACTTTTGGACATTTCTTACATGCATTAACTCTGCTGATTTGCATTCAATCATATAAAAACAGGAAAAATAAAAATCAAATAATATTAATATAATATTGTGAATAATAATAAAAAATACTTGTCTGTGGCTGAAAAGAAAACAGTTTGCTTATCTCTCTCTCGATATATATATATATATATATATAGCCAAATGTAAAAGAACGAGGAGTAAGATTTCAGCGTTCAAAACATTAATTTAAAACAGAGCTCAATACAAAAGTAGAGCCGTAAATATTTATTTATTATGCAGTGTTACATTAGAACATGCATAAAAAAGTTTTTGTTTTTTTAATGTTGAAACAAGATGTACAGTTTTGTAGTGGGTATATGCATATTCTAATGTAACACACACACACACACATATATATATATTAGAATTATTTTCTATTTTAAAAATATGGTTCCATCACTACGTAGGAATTACCATGTTTCAAAACAGAAACTAAAATTTTAAATTTAATTATAAAATTAAATTTAAAATTCATAGCTCCATTCCATTCTCAAGCGATTTTTGGAATAACCTATTTAAAAATTTACTTCATTTATAAGCACAAACAATCTTGATATTTTAAATTGTTAAGGTTACAGAAAGTTCAATCATTTTGATAAGGGGTGGTTGGGCTTTAATTTCCCTAGACAACTTATGTAGCAAATATAAGTTACTTTCAAAATCAGGTTAAGTTAAGGTGGGGTAGGGGTTGTCTGCTCAGAAACAATGACATCTGTTTTTTGCATGTTGTCTGGGTTTTTCAATGATAAAAATTTTTTTGCATTTTTATTTGGCTGCTTAATTTATAATTTTATACACAAAGATTTCTTAAAAGGATCATCTAAATATGAGTAAGTTATATTTTTAATATTTAAAATCTATTCCTACAAATTTAAAGTACTTTTCTACTTCTAATAATTAATAGACTATACATTATTTTTTACAAATAAATATATTAGAATTACATTTGTATTTAAAAAAAATTAATCAAAGATGAAGTATAAATATGTATGTTTCATCTTTCATCTTTTTTTCAAAATTAAACATTATTTAAGGAAAATATTTGATAGTGTCTGCAAAAAATAGCTATTTCATTTCTTTGATTAAGTAAATTTTTATTTTCAGAAACTTATTAATGTATAATTTTTCATGTATGCAGAAAGGAAATGAGTCATTTCCATTTTACTGTTAGTGTTTTATTGGTTTCTTTTAAGTTCCAGAAATATTTAGATAGGGACGTTTAATTTCTGTATTTATTATTTTTAAAGGACATATGATGTTGGTTCCAATGTTTTTTGAAATGATGTTTTGTGCATCCAATGTAGATTTTAACTATATCTGGATCTTCAATAGATGAAACATTACATTGATAAACCAATGATTCAACACAACATTTATTATTGAGAGGAAGGTCTTGAGGATTTCTAGAGTTGCGTAATTTTTCCTTATCTTCATTTCTTTTTATTTTAGGATCTAGATTTTTTTGATTTTGGTTTAAGTGTTTACTTAAGATATTAGCATTATGTTTCTTAGTAGTCATTTTTAAGGAAACAGTACAACGGTAACTTAATTTAAGGGTATTTTCATTAAAAATTGTACTGAGTTTACTGTCTCTAGGAAAATGTTTATCAATTAATGCAAAGAATTTTTGTCCTAATTTATTTTTACCATTTGGTTGTATGGAGATGTATGACAAATGATTTTTCTCTTTCTGTTTTTTCTATTGTGTTCATTTTCATTATTTATATAAATGAGTTTTGGGCATTTATAGCCGCTATGCTTTAGAGCTTTATTATAGAAATTACTATGTTCATAGAATATTTTCTCATTTGTTGAATTTGTACTTATTCTCTTTTATTAAAGTAAATGCTTTGTTGTTAATTAAACAGTATTAATTATATATAATTATTAATATTATTATTTTTTTTATATATATATATATATATGGTATAGCACATCAGATCAATTCATTTTGTTATAAAATAGTAAATGTATAAAAGTGGTTATTAAATGTTTATATTATAAAATGGTAAATATATTTTAGTATTTAATAATAAATACAGCATTGTACTTGATGCCTATATTTTTATAAACCTCTAACTAAATATTGCTGAGGGAGTATCTGTAGCTTAATTAATAGCAGTTTCAACAGAAAAACTGTCCTTTTTTTTTTACCGTTTTTTTTTTTTTTGCGGGGGCAGGGGGAGCACTAAGGTCAAACATTGCCAAAATGTTTTTTTATCCACTAACGCAATGAAGTAAATAAGAAATTTTAAAAAGATATTAAAAAATAGAGTTATTTCCCTTGAAAAAAAAAAAAAAAATTCCCACAAGATGTTATTGATATTCTTACTTTTTCTGTTCAGGTTGCAGCAAACCTGGCTGAACCCAAGATATCCAGTGGGAGTTGTAACTTCTGTTGTCATCAACAAGGAGTGAATTACGACTGAATGAGTTTTCTTGCTGTGCTTGGTGCATCTTCTTACAGGCTCTATAAATTCATAAAACAATATAAAGTAAACAAGAATGATATAAATGATGTGGGCATTTACAGTGGTGTGCACTTGTTAATTTTGCACAAATTTTAATGTACACAGACATAATAAGTGAAGTACACAGACATAATAAGTGAAGTGCACAGACATAATAAGTGAAGTGCACAGACATAATAAGTGAAGTACACAGACATAATAAGTGAAGTACACAACAATGTCAGTCCTCCTATATGGTAGTAATACTAGATAAAATTCCTTGCAGATGAAGAGACTTGAAGCAAGAGAAATGTGATTCTACAGAAGGATGCTGAGAATATCATGGACTGAACAGAGGTTGGTTGGTTATTTTTGTTTAGCAGCATATCAACACCTCTATGGGTTATTTAATACTGAAATCTAAATATAAAACTATACTGGACTAAACATGTGAGCAACAGCAAAGTTTTAAGAAAAATGGAACAAAAAGGACACTTATACTTAACATCAGAAAGAAACAGTTGAAATTTCTAGGATACATAGTGAGGAAAGATGGCTTGGAAAATTTGATACTCACAGGATAGATTGAAGGCAAGAGGGACAGAGTAAAACAACACATAACCTACCTAGCACGCATGAGTAAATGGATGGTAGAACAGGATTTAGAAGAGATAACAAAAAGACATAATTTATTAAGACCTACAAAGGACAGGAAATTGTAGAGAGCCATGAACATCCTAAAAGGACATGGCACATTAAAGAAAATGAAGAGAATATAGAGAAAAACAAAGATAATCAAGTGAAAATAAAATCATCAGCATACTTTTCAAATAAATTCTGTCCACATGTCTAAAAAAAAAAAAAAAAAAAAAAATCATATAAAGGTATCCAATAATCTACCCAGCATCACCAGCCTCAAAGGTGACATCGATGCAGTGTCAGAAACAACTGCCTACCTAGATTGGATGATTTTTGTTCATGTTGACTATCAGATTCATGATGGTGGCTTTTAGCTAGTATTGTTAGGAAGTTGTTAGTCTCCCACCCACAGATATCATAGCCCAGGTATTCAAATCATGAGAGCTAGGACAACATCATATACATGTTGGGAGTGACGTGATCATAGAATTTTCTTGGGCCAATATGGGAGGAAAGTGAGATCTGCTGGAACATGTACCACTACCCCCTTGATCTGACACTTGACCATCAACTCCAGCACCATATAGGTTGTGATACTGATCTTGAGGGCTTGTAGAATAAAGTGGGGTGTTATGACATGGATTCCATAGTTTACAAGTCCCATGAACATTATAGACAACATGAAGATGGTGAGCATTACTATGGGTAACACTGTGAGGTCCATGCACAGCCAACTATCATTCCTCCTGATAACCTGGCCACTACAAAAAAGATCACCATCTCCGAGTCACTGTGATTGGCAGCTAGTGTCATAAACATTGTTATATGTTTTTATTCCTTGTGTCAGAATGGAAACTGCAGTGTTAATGCAATCAATCCATCTAAAAGAGAAATGAGAATATTAACATTTTGTACATGCTACATAACATTAAGTTGTCTTCAATTTATGGCCCTATTAACTGTATACAAACACTTTCTCAGATTAATGATTAAAAATGACCTCCACCGAAAGAAGCCTGTATGTTTTAGAGAGGATCATTGTCCTTTGCTAGAATCACAAAAAAGAAAATTATACAAAATAAGAAAAACCAGATCACCTGTGGATTTTCAACAACAGCAACAACTAAAATGGACAGCACATGTAACGCAAGGAGAGAACAATGGTATAATGAAGATAATACCTTTCACATGCCTTCAAACAAAAAGTTAGGAAGGAAACCCCCATCAATACTGATAAGAACGATAATCACAACTGAACATGAAAAACCTATTTTCCTGAAAAATTGTTTTAAGAGAAAACTTTAATAAATTTCAATTGATTGTAGCACTGGCTACTCAGTCAATGAATGTCAAATGTTTTCTTATAAAGAAACAGCTAATATTACCATTAGTATTAAAGATGAGACTTGCAATGAGGGAGGTGCTGCCATATGGTAGGAATGCCTGGGACTAAGCATCCCTTATTTATTTGTTGTGTCCTGTCCAAAGACAGAAACACAATTGAAAGCTAAAATATAGTTTGTCCACCTGAAGGCAGATACTGCACTTTGATCCCAGCTGAAAAGTGTGTAGAGTGTGGTCATCTCACCACACCACAGTGGTTCCATCAGTGGCCATGGTTTGTGCAGCAGTTTTTGGCCAAACAGGTCTGAGAACTACAATATTTCCCAGATCTTGTACCCTGCAACTCTTTCCAGAAATCAAATCCCATTTGAAAGGAACAAGATTACAAGATGCTGAGGTAATCCAAGAGAATATAATGAGGCAGCTGCTTGCTATCCCAAAAAAAAGTTCCAGGAATGTGTCCATCAATTGAAATGATGCTGGATAAAGTGTGTGGCTTCAAAAGAGGACTACAGAGTACCCCACAAGAAACAAGAAAATTTTAGATTTACTATATGATGAAAAAAAAAAAAAAAAAAAATATCAAGTATATATTTTACAATATGAATGAACTAAAAAAATTAATATATAAATTATTTTTTTAACCATTTCTTGTCCCGGGATGTTACAGTTATTGAATTTTCAATGCAAGGTGATTGTTCTCTTTAAGAAAGAACATCCAACTAAGGGACTGAAAAAATGCCAAGAAATTTTGCAAGAGATCTTTTGAACACTACATCTAACATTTGTATTTTTTTTCTGTTTTAAGCTACTAAATTTCTATCCTTTGCTTTCACTTCAAATAACTGTAACAAAAAAACTGTACCAAATTTCCTGGGATTTTTTTTGAGGTGGGCAGCCTGTACTTTGAAGATTAAATGCCAAATTGATGTGTTGTAAATTTTTTTATAGCACCAGTCCCAATACTTTTTGATCAGACCTCGTAGATGAGTTTTCCGCAAGAGAGAGAAGAGAAATGGTGACAAAAATTATGACAAAACTGACTTAATTTTGGTGGCATCAAAAGAGAAAAAAAAACAACAGTTACTTCTTTCTTGATCTATGGACAACACTGTTAAAGAAATTGTTTTTGAAACTAGATTCATTTTCTCCACTCAAATTTATAGAGCTAAGAGTTATTGATTTTTCACTCACCTGTACAAGAGATCAACAGGAGAGGTGAGAACAGCCAAGGTGGACAAGAGGATTGAACACATATTGTGGATGTCATAATAAGGCTGCTGGTGGTAGCCAGGCTCAAGGAGTTTGGAGCTGCTGTCACATACATACATCATTTGGTCAAACATACAGAGAAGAATAGTGGTAATGTCCATCCTAAAAAAGAAAAAAAAAATACAATGCTTAAATAGTATCAAAGACAATTAATAATCAGTCTTTGCCTTGGTCTTTAAAACTTGATGACAAGATTAATTCATAAGAAATTTCTGTCTTGGAAGAGGAGCTGACATTTTGATGTTCACACATTAACAGGTCTTGTAATTATATATATTATATGTTTGTTTGTGTGTGTGTGTTGTGTATGTATGTATATAATGCATAAAAGGTTAATGGTCAGAGTTGAATCAGACAAGGAAACAGTAGTATTAAAAATTGCTCAATACATGTGGGAAAAAATATAAATAAAAGTAAAAATAACATGTTGCTCCTTTAACTTTAATTGACTTCCTGATTTTTAAAGTCTATATATATATATATATATATATATATATATGTATGTATGTATGTGTGTATGTGTGTGCAAATATATAGAAAAATAGGAAAGAACACGTTAGGCAAATAATCCGAAGTTCTTTAGTATTTTTGTTTTTAATTTTAAAAACAGTGCTCAATACATAAGTAGAACTTAATGCAAAGGAATCATATTTTTAAAAAATAATTATAATTATACACACACACACATATATATATATATATATATATATATATATATATATATATATATATATATATATAATAATTGTTCATCAAATATAAGGCCCAAGAGCCACTCTATTTCTCTGTCTTGGTGGAGAAGCCAACAAAATATTTTGCTGGTATACTGTTACAAAATTATTCTCATAATTATTTACATTTTTTTTAAAATAGTCATCCAATAAAGACTCAAGGGACACTCTAGGTAGAGGGTTAATGAATGAGGTATTTGACATGAATGTATGAGGAGAAAGTAGGAAGTGAAGATTATGAGGATATGGCAAATGGATAACGATTGACCCTTAACAAGAACAGGTCAAGATTGTAGTGTTCAGAGAAGTATTCACACAGAAGTCTGTTCCACAAAGTAGCAGTTCTTAGGAAGAAGCGTTCAGAATGGAACATCATTCTAACCAAAAGGAATATGTAAGAGAATGAGGGTGGTTTGACACATAGCAAGGTGGGTCTTGGGTGTAAAGGTCTGAACTGGTGGCACAAAAGAATGGAACTTGCCAGGACATTTGCCACAGAATAAGTGATAGAGTAGCTATAGGTTTGTGATATTGTGTCTGTGGGAAAGAGATTGCTGGGTTGGAAAATGTCAACCCCCACAAAGTCATATAAACAATTTCATGATATTTAAACTGCCTGCTAATTTAGACATTTATTTTAGTATTAGACAAGAAAATTTTAGATTTACTACATGATGAAAAAAAAATCAAGTATATATTTTATTATATGAATGAACTAAAAAAAATTAAGTAACAGATAATTTTTAATCATTTCTTGTTCAAGGATGCCACAGTTATCAAATTTTCAATGCAAGGTGATTGTTCTCTTTAAGAAAGAACATCCAACTAAGGAAATGAAAAAAATGCCAAGAAATTTTGCCAGAGTTCTTTAGATTGAACTCCATATCTAACATTTGTATTTTTGTTCTGTTTTAAGCCACTAAATTTTTATCCTTTGTTTTTGCTTCATCTAGTAACTAATAACTTGGTATTGTGTTATGGTCCGGTTCCTTGTACCATGGTGATAGTCTAAGGTAGAACCAATAAAGAAGAACTCGAACACATATATGGAATAGCACAGATATATTACAAACAGGAATATATACAGAGAAGTAGAAGTGTTAGTATGAACAATCAGGTTTAGTAAAGAGAACAATGTAGTCTCGACCAGTATCACTATTCCAATGTCTTGCAGCAATTGTCTGAACGTGACTGTTTCGGACTGCCTCTGACTCGACTCTTGACTTGAACTACTGACTCCCTGCCTACTCCTGAGGCGCAGTATTTATTAAGTATGGAATAGTCCATTATTATTATTATTATTATGGGTAAGATCCCATAACATATTGTTAGAAAAGAATAAGATGGATAAAAATAAAGGCATAATCAAATACTTAAAAATACTAATAGCATCATTATTCTCCTCATATGTCTCAAAACCAGATGTGGTCATAAGGTCAATGAGCACCTGACCAGTTTCTTCCACATATCTGGGTTGAAAATAAATAGACCTGACAAAGCCCATTCCTCTCCAGGTCAAACCACAGCCGATGTCCTCAACTTGAGGGCAAACTTTCATCATGGACACTTGGCTGTCACTTCTACCCGAGGACACCTCTGTCTTGGCCACTGTCTTCAGTCTAGGAAAACCTCTGCCCAACAATGCCATGTCATCACCACACTAGCTGTATCCATAGCTATGGAGCTCAGTTTACTCCATTGTGCTAGATGGTTGTCGATCCTACAATAAGGTTCATCCACCCTTCAATAGGTCGTGTTCTTAATCCTGCTAGCTGTCTGGTCTAGTCACCGATGATGTGACTATGTGGCAGGTAGGACTGGGATATATCATACCAATAACACCAGTAGAGTGATCCAAAACAAATGTTAATAGTAAATTTACAAAATCATCAAAAAGGAAAAATCTGGAAAAGATTCTTCCAAAAATGGCCTGAGTTATTGCATATCAAACATTCTCTCTCATATAATGTGAACATAGGAACTAAGTTAGCTGTGTTTGAAAACTAAACATAAACTCCACTATGAATGAAATTACTACCAGTTTCACCAATACAATATAAGAAACATATACACCAACAATCTTTTTCATAAAAAAAAAAAAAAATTAAATCCTACTTTTTTATAACAAAAATTAAACTCCCTTTGTAAATGGCTAAAATAATAAAAAAGGAGTCGAACATAGTTTGGATAATCAAGTCAATGAAAACTATCCTTTCCTTAGCTGCATAGTATGTTCTTTGCCAGGGATACATACAGTTTTGAATTCAGAGTTTTCCTTCTCCTAGACAGGTTGCCACCCAAGGCTATAGTCACCATAGCTGGAGGGAGAAGAGATGGATTCATACCTTCCCCAAGGGTATTAGTATGTAAATGAATGAAATGAACTCAACTGGAATTCAAACTCAGCTCTCTGATTAGTCAGCCTGAGCTGCAATTCATTACTCTACCGTGCATCCTTTTAAAACACTTACTGTACCTGGTATTCCCAAGTAGTCACCCATCTAAGTACTAACCAGGCTCAACATTGCTTAACTCTGGTGATCAGATGAGAACCAATGTGTTCAATGTGATATGGCCAAAAGCAATTAGCCACAATCACAAGGGACAGTTTCTGCACACTCTTAATAAAGGAAAAAAGTTTCTTAAAAGGAAAATTGTTAGAAGACAAGAAAAACTGGATAAAAAAATACTTTGCAAAACATTCACAAAAGAAGGATTAATGCCAAAATCTATATAATAAATGTGAATGTCAGTGTGTCACACTTTTTCAATTAAAGGGACACAACTCTCTAACTTTCAATAGTTCATCATCATCTTCTATATGCAAATGCAATATCAGTGTGTCACACTTTTTCAATTAAAGGGACACAACTATCCAACATTCAATAGCTCATCTTCTATAAAATAAATGCAAATATCAGTGTGTCACACTTTTAGAACTTTATTCCTAGAGGCCATAGCTAAACATATTTTCATTACTGGGATTGTTTTCAGTGATTTTTGTAGGTGATCTTTGGAGACAAAATTTTTTGTTTGATAACAATTTTTATAACTTGGAAATAAATTTGGGAATAATCAAAATTAATTGCAAAATTCAGCAAAAGTCACCCATGAAATAAAAATAATTGTTTGTATAGAAAATAAATTAAGTGGCGTCAGAAGAATTATCACCAAACTTTTAAAAGGTAAGCTTAAATATTAATGCAATAGTTAAATGCAGCAATCAATTTTCAGTTCTTCTGTAGTTTATTGTTGCCTATTGCATCTACTCCTCCCTACCTATCAAGAGCCCTCTGCAGGAGCTATCTTAAATGCCGCCTGATAGGGCAGCTTTTAAGCTAGTATACAATATGTGAAGTAGATGTATGATTTTTGAGGGTTTTTCTTTTGTTTTCCTACTCACACATTTTGTTGGTTCCATTTTATATTGGAACAATTGAAAAATACTTTCCCCTTCCCAATTTATAGGCAATACCACACAGATGCATGCTGGGAATTCTTCCTAGCCAATAAGGCCACTTCTCAGTCTCTATGACTCAGTCCTGGATTGTCTTGTTTTGAAGTCAAAACGGTGCGTTCATTAATCCGAATTCACTCATGTGTCAACACCAATTCTTAGTTTGTAAACTTTTTGCCATATTACTGTGGCTTTGCCTTATTACCATTAATTTGCCCTGCATATATTGTTTGCTTGCTTAGTATTATTTTTGCCCCACTCCTTTAATTTCTTTTTCATGTTATTGTTTATTGCAAGATTTGTCAATTCTGACGGTAGAGTAATGGATAGCAGCTTGGATTGAGGAATGGGAGAGCCGATTTCGAATTCCAGTTGAATCCATTACATGCTAATACCCTTGGGAAAGGAATGAATCCTCTTCTCCCTCCAGCTATGAGTAAATAGCAGGACAGACCAAGTTCTATAGCCTTGGATGGCAACTGGTCTACGCAGAAAGAAATGGCAACCTACTGCAGGAAAAAAATATGCCTCGTCAGTCACATATTGAAAGATACATGACCACCTAAGCATATATCATGCATGGCACATAACTGACTGAACCTAGAAAAGGTTACTGAATGAGGAATAACCAAAATGGAGATTCAAAATGAAATGGTAATCTTTATAACATCAATAACATACAATACTCGCCAGCAGCATGGAGTAGGTAAACAACTGCTAATGGTGAACTATTCAGACAGCATATTACCCCCACTTACAATAGTGTCCAATGTATTTATGAGGATTGGGACATATCCATTAGTGTTCATAGATATGGTATATAACATTACATTTAACCATGTCAACTTACTTTACACCTTTCCATTTTTTTGGTATCTTTCCATCACTTTTTCTTTGCTTCATTTTTATTTTAATTGTATTTTCAACACTCTCTTTTGTTAATAATTAGCCACTAGTACATCAAAAATGATATTCTGGAAGCCTCTAAATGATGTAAGGTTTCCAGTTGATGAGTGGCGATAACTGTCAGATGACATTAGTTACCACTATACAAGAGAACCATTAAATATACACACAAACAAACAACAATTAAAAAAAATTACATTTTATTTTTATATGTCAAATGTTTGTTTCCCATAATTTCTTTATTATTTATTTTTCTATATTTGTTAATTAAATGAAAGTTAAGTTTCAAATATTATGAGACATTTCTTTTGGATGATATTGCATTAAGTTAAATTTCTGAAACAGATAAACGTTAAAATGTATTTGGTAAAAATAAATACATTTCTCACCTAAACTGGACAACTCGTCGGAAACTAGGCTTGATGCGTGTGTACCTGCGGGTTAAGATAGCCAGTGACTCATACAGGACTTGTGTGAAGATGTTCTGAGCTAACTTGGGGGGACAAATAGACCAAAGGTCGGTGCGTAAACCATTCAAGTGCTGGTGCCACATTTGGATTGGAAAAGAACAGCGCTCGTTCTATTTTTTTTTTAAAAATGAAAAAAAAGAAAGTGTTAATTACAAATATATAACATATATAATATAATAATAATATCTAACATATATAATATTTCAGTTTAGTTAAAAAAATATATGACATTCTGACACTATTGTGGGTCATAATGCCAAGTATCATTTCAGTTTGGATGGTGGATTAAAGCCTTGCTTTTTGAGTTCAATCCTGAGGCCAGTGGTTCCCAAACTTTTTCTTCTCTGGGCTGCATTTTTGGAATGAAAATTTGCTTATATCTCACCAAATTTTGTGATAAAAAGTACATTTAAAAATAAAAAACAGAGAGAGAGAGAGAGAGTTAAAGGGAGATAACCGTGGATTTGAAGTCAGAAAATTATCATTGATAACTCTCTTCTCCAATCTGTGGACTCCAGTTACTATATATTCTTAATACAATGCAAAAATATCACAATGATAAAACCAGTCAATGATTATTTATAACTGTTTATATTGGAACTCACTTATATTGAAACAACAAGATTGCAAATAGACTTAGTACAATAGATAATAAAACACAAAGTGTGTAGGTGCTCAACAATTGTTTACAAAAGTTATTTGATATTTCGGCCATATTTGTTCTTTGGGAATCAACATAATTGAACATCTTTTGTCTCAAAGACAGGAAATCCACCAAAATTGATTAAAAAGAATTAATAAAGGGAATACACAAAAGCTGCCATGTTTTGATAACATTAATTTCACAACAAAGGAGGCCTAACTATTGTATAAATTATGTAATTTTTTTTAGTTTTTTCTGCTTGAAAAACAGGGCGATATTGTTTCATATTTTTTCCACTAGTTGACACAAAGTATCAAAAGTTTGAAAACTCAGGGCTGTAGCAGCTGGGAGTACCTTAGGTCTCCCAAAATTTTTACCAATTGTAGTATTTTTTACAGGGTTTTATTTAAAAAAAAATATAATTAAGAAATACAAGAAAGAAAAAAAAAACTAACAAAGCATGGAAGAATATAAATTTCATAAAATCCCAATGAAAGAATTTTTCTTTAAAAAAGTGCACAATGATGGTAATTTCCCTTTATCATGTGGGTGCATTTTCATTTTAATTTGGAATTGTGGTGAATCTAATAAAATAAAATATAAAAATAAAAATGTACAAATAGAAAAGAATTCAAATTTAAACCAAAGCATTTGCTTTCACTTAAAATCCTTATCTTTTTTTCTATCTTCCACTCTATTTTTCTGTCTATACATTTATCTCTCAAATAAAAAAAGGAAGAAAATGAAAAGACTAATCCTAGCCAAAAAACACCAGATATTGAGTGGCTAAATAATTTGTGGCAAAAATCTATGAAAAACAAAGTAGGATCCACACATAACTTCTGGTGCATAAAATAAAATAAGAAAGGAACCCGAAAAAGAATTTCAGCCAATCAAATAATAAAGGAGATTTGCATATCTTTGGAGCCTCATCCAAAGAGATATAAACTGACACTCACAGGCAGACAATGAGAGGGACTTGAAACAGAAGATACTAAGAATTAAAAACTACAGCTGTAGGAGCGCCACTATAAAAAAAAAAAAAACAACAGCTAAGCATGTCAAGTTAAGTTGTCAATGACTTCACATATTTTCTGTCCTCATTAGGACTGAACCCAATTTTGACAGATAATGGCCCTACAGCAACCCAACATTCACATTTCTGAAATTGATCACTTTGACAGTTACTAACAGCCTGCCTCATGAACTAATTTTTGTTACTCCAAAATACAAAGGACTCCCCAAAAATAAGGACTTGATTTTTTCCAGACCCAAATAAAAATGAACAAAGTAAAAAAAAAATAATTTTTTTTCTTCATTAATGAATCTATAATATCCCTGCAGACATTAAAATAAAAAAGATGAAAAGTTCTTTCATTTGTAACACATAAGGATCTCTATTATTTCAAAGATGATTTCTGCTAATCTCAAGGCACTGGAAATTCTAAATGTTCTTGCCGCTAACCATGTTGGTAGACTTTGATAACTTAAGGATAAATTCTAAATTCTCCTCCCCCAACAAACATTTGTCTTTGCTAAAGCCCTGAAACTTCAAGCAATTTGAGAAAAATAAAACAATATAAAAGAGATACGTAAACAGCTCCAACACAATTTAATCACTATACAAATAGTGTACACTGGTAACTGTAATTTTAAATCACAAAATATAATTTGTGTGAATACAACATTGGGATTTTGATGGATATGGTACAACTTTTCAAAAGAAATTTACATAGGAATGGCTGTACGACAGTGTAATATTATACTTAAGGATAAAATTTATTTACTGTTTTTAGCTTCAGAAACACAAGGTCATGTTATACACAAGAAAATAGAGTAAAATAATTATTTCGTTACTTATTTTAGTGCATCATTTTACTTACAATTATTGCCACATGATGCAAAAATATAATCAGTGCATTATTCCAACAAATTGGCCATAAATAATCAATACTCTTTTTATAGCAATCTCTCATTTATATCTATATTATTACGACTGGTTTTGCAATTATATAAGTAGCCAAGTAATCGTTCCAAGTAACGTGTTAATTGAAATAAGTGCTGTGTAATTTGTTGAGTATTATAAAGGGATTTTTCATTTAGTGTTGAATATTTAAAACTTCTGAATTATATTATTTTTTAGATTCTTTTGCAAGATCTTTACCTGGACGTCTTGCTTCTCACCAATCAAATGAATGTCTTCTTTTATTTGAATCTTTCATATTCATAAAATGACATAGTTTCAATTGTCTTAGTGCTTTATTTAGACAATTTTATTGGAAATAATCAAAAGTGCCATTTAGTAGTAGTAGTAATAATAATGCATTGATATTCAGAGAACTTAAAACGACTACTTGCTTACTTATTTTAGTGCATCATTTTAATTACAATTATTTCCACATGACACAAACAATAGTCAGTGCATTAGTTAAACAAATTGGACATAAATAATCAACAGTGCCTTTTTTGTAGTCATATGTCACTTATATTATTACCAGCTAAGACTCTTTTTACATTTTTGTAATGTTTTATCAATTGGAGATAACTTGAATAAAAACATTCCACATTATTCATTTCATTGTAGACAAAAATGACAGCAATTCTTTTATTGCAACCTGTTTATTATTTCCAAGAATGTTTTAAGGTACAAGAGTGTAACAAGAATGAAAGCTATCTTTGCTGGATGTAAGAAGCAGTGAGGCAGGCGGAGGAAAGCAATGTCTGCTCTAAAAGTCAATTACATAATAACTCTTATAATTTGCATTTGCTTATAATAAACTTAATTTAAATTCATAATAAATAATAAATTTGCATCATCTTAAGTTTTTGACATTTGATTTAATGCTTTCAATCCACTTTTATAAGGTTTGAAAAGTAACGCAATAATCAATTTACTGTTTTAGATAAAAACTTTAAAAGCATTTATCATTGTGAGTGATTGGAATGTGCTAATATTTTTCATACCAAAAATTTATTAAAGCATGATAAAAGTTATTGAACATGACAATATTTCTATGTCAAATTATTTAAGCTGATTAAATTGAAATTTTTAAATAAAAAGTTATGATTTTTGTAAAAATTACTGTAAAATTTAACTCATTTGTTTTTATATTTATTCCTTTTTAAAACATTAATATTTTAGCTTTTTAATTTTTTTTTGATTATGTATAGTTGGAATGTGTATAATTGGAATTCTTTATACAGAAAATGAATGTAAAGTGTAAGATATGATAAAAGTTATTTTGAGCATAAAAATTAATTCATAAAAACATTTCCATATCAAATTATTCAAGCTGATTTATTAATAATAAAGTTAAAAAAATAACATTTTGATTTTGGGACAATTTAAAACTTTTTAAGATAACAGAAGTCATTTTTTGGGACAGTTCCTGGATGATGCTGAAAAAAGTTAGTTTAGAGCCTTGCTTTAAATAATTCAACCACCAGGAGAGCTATTCATTGCACTTTCTTGGTTTCAAATTTTCCATTGAAATGAAGTGGAGTGATTATATTGAATCAACTGCTAGGTCAGTTGCTAGGAAAGTTGGTTCACTGTGTCATGTTTGACAATTTTTCTTGACAGAATCCATCTTGCACGTTTATAAATCTACCATTTGTTTGTACATTGAATATTGCAGCCTTATCTGGTCTGGTGTTCATGCTGTATAACTTGAGATTTTTGACAAAATTCAAAGAAGGGTCTGTAATGTAATTAATCATGACCTGATATCACGACTTCAGTTACTTTCTCACCAATGTGATATGGGTTCCTGCTGGCTTCTCTACAAATATTTTCATGGCAACTGTTCTGATATGCTTTTTTTCCCCTAGTGCCTCGACTAAATTAATTTAAACATGCTGCTAGATTGGCAACCAGGTTCCACTGTTTTACTGATGAACTAACTAGTTGCAACTGTCACTTCTATTCTAATAGTTTCTTTTCTCGCACTTCTACCCTGTAGAACTCTCTTCCATTTTCTTGCCTCCTTGCCACCTACAATCTTCAAAAGTTTAAATGCAACATCAATCGCCATCTTCTGCCTTCCTGAACCATGTTCCTTTATTGTTCTTTCTCCTCATTAAAGTCTTCTCATTCTCTTTCTACATATCTCAAAATCCGAAGTCTGCAATTTTATTGGTCCTGTTCTAGGATCTCAACTTCAGTTACTTTCCCACTGCCATGATGTGGCTTCCCTCTGTCTTTTCTACAAATATTTTCATGGAAATTCATCTGATGAGTTTTTCTCCTTAGTGCCTTGATTGCATGAATTTAAGAATACTACTAGATTGGCAATTAGGTCTCATCGTTCTACTGTTGAACTACCTAGATGTAACCATAAGTTCTATTCAAATCATTTCTTTTCTTGTACTTCTCGGTTCTGGAACTCTTTTCTGGTTTCTTGCTTCCCTGCCACCTACAATCTTAAAAATTTTAAATGCAACATGAATCGCCATATTCTGTCTTCCTGTATCCTGTTCATTTATTGTTTTCTTATTTTCTTTCACTCTCATTAACCCTTTGCATCTTAGTGGCATTATTGCCTTTCTTGATTAAAAAAAATGTGAGTCAGACTTACTTCATAAAATTCCTTCTCTTCAGCCCAATGGTAACTCTCCGCATCATACAAGATGTTGGACAACAGGTTGTTATGAACTTGAGTTACTTGATGAGTCAAAATGTCTGTAAGTTCCATAAACTGTTGATAGCGATTCAGGAAGGACTTTTTCCTGTTGGGAGAAATGTCAAAAAAGAAAAAGAGAACACAGAGTTAAAATAGATAAACCATTGTCAAGTATTAAATTTTTGACTATTGTTTCTTTCATGTTATTACTGCTGCTTTTTTTTTTTATTGAAACTTTCAGAATCATTCTATGATCATTGTCTATTAGAAATGATAGACTATGATGTTCTGACAGTTGCAATAAAATAAAAAAAGTAACAGAAATTAAATAGTCAAAAATTAATAAGGGAAAATCAAGACAAATTAAAATTTAAAAAGAAACAATATTTTATAAAGAAATTGGTAGCAAAACTTTTCACATTTATTTATGACATCTGGACAAATAATGGTACTGAACCTTTTTGCAGAATTTTTCATTTCACCATTAACACATGTTTAAAATGAATAAAAGTGTGAAAAAGTAAACTGTAATCCTGCTGAAAATAAGGTTTATATTATTTTTCATAAATACTTACCACCATTTAAATTTTATTTAAAAAAGATTGATAAATAAAAATAATTCACAGGCAAACATTAGATGTTTAAATCTATTTAAAACTTTTGGAACAAATGTGCACATATTTCCATTTTATAGTGTGTACAAAGATTCCATAAATTATGTATCAAATTATAGATCCAATCGTTTGTATTTATTCTTTATCATTTATGCAGGTTTGGTCGAAAATCAATTAAAGTTCTTTATTATTTTTATGCAGTCCTGACCATTTCTCTGGTTTCTGGAAAGAATTTGAACACAAACTATCCAATATCTTCTGAGTGTAGTTTTTCACTTCTGAGATGATTAATTGTTAATATTTTTGTACTATTTTGAACTGTTGTTCTTGCTTGATATAGATGTTACTGACACAATGTTTTGATCAAGTAACCTCTGGTCATGATCAGATGTCCATTGGTTAGCTGATATGGGATATCATCTCTACATACAAGCCACCAATCTGCCACTGGGTGTCACACCACTAGCGTTTACCACTGGTGTCTTGCCAATGTGTTCGTCTAGGCAATGTTGTCATAGGAAGACTGCTAGAAGCCCATTGGTAGTTGCCGCCAGAGGACCGCTGGCATTGCCATTGGTGGCCAGCCAGCAGGCTGCTAGCAGCTTGCATGTAGGGGATTTAATTATTGTAATATTTTGTCTCTGCAATCTTATTTATTGTTTGTTCTTACTAAACTGGGACAAAATATTACAATGATCAATGGATAATCCTATATCAGCCAATCAATGAACACCTGGTGATGACTAGAGAGTACTTGGTTGAAACATTATGTTTATAATAACATCTGTATCAACCAAGATGCGAAAAATAGTTCAAAATAATACAAGAATACTGACAATTACTCATCTCAGAAATGAAATACTAAATTATGAAAATGGTATGAAATCACCATCATAATTAATGTCAAAAACCATCTGACATTGAATATAAAAGGCTCCAAAAATATATCACTAATGCCCTTTGGGATGGTGGATATAGAAGTTGGCTATGCATATGTTACTGTCATCTAGTGGTCATGAGTTCAATTCTTGGATTTGGTAGTGAAACACCAATTCATCAGGAATGAACAATAATTGATATCACAGTGTCTTATTTTTTTTAATTGTGAAATATATTTAGTATCATTGTTTATAAATTGAATTTTATTGATGTTAGGTACTTTCTTATTATAGTTAAGACTTGTAATAATTTTTAGCATTCTTTTTTACAGTTTATGCAGTATTGTATTTTTTATATTTATTGGATTTCTTGATTTTTTTTTTATCAATTTTCGATCAGTATATATAGCAATTGTTAGCTATAAATATTTGCATGCAATCAAACTATCCAATATCTGACACCACCTTCTATGTCAGGACACCAGTGGTAAAAGTTAGTGGCATGACACCCAGTGACAGATTGGTGGCATGCATGTAGAGATGATATCCCATATCAGCCAACCAATGGACACCTGATCATGACCAGAGGGTAATTGATCAAAACATTGTGTCAGTAACATCTACATCAAGCAAGATGAGAACAATAGTTCAAAATAATACAAAAATATTAACAATTATTCATTTCAGAAGTGAAAAACTATATTCAGAAGATATTGGATAGTTTGATTGCTTCTAGCAGTCTTCCAATGGCAACATTGCCTATTTCATTAAAGTAATGATATCTCATATCAGCCAACCAATGGACACCTGATCATGACCAGAGGGTAATTGATCAAAACGTTGTACATATGAATTACTAGATAGAATTCAGTGTATTTGGGCAAGTTTTTCATTTATACAAGTTCTGGCTAAAGATGAATGAAAATTATTTTGTTAAAGATTTTTTTTATATATTTTGGATCATTTCCTGGTTTCTGGCAGATATTTAAATAAAAACTGTCCAAGGTTTGAGGACTTTTGGCTTTCATAAGCCATTATCAAAGAGTTTTTGTCTTTTGAGTAATATCAATTTCTTCATTTCTCAAATAATATGACACCACCTATGTTAGTTTTTTTTTTAGATTATCACATCTTCACACGATAGTTCATGTTAGTGTGCAGTTTTTTATTCATAGAATACATTTGGTATGTTCATTAATACACAGAACACATTTACAATTGTTATATATATATATATAAGAGGGGGCATGGTGGAGTAAGTGGATAGCGGCTCAGAATGAGGAATCAGAGAGCCGAGTTCAAATTCCAGTTGAATCCATTACATCCACTTATGTGTTTACCCTTGGGATATGAGTAAATAGCAGAACAGACTGGGTTATATAGCCTTGGATGGCAACTGGTCTAGGAGAAGGACAACTCTGAATTCAAAACCTGCGGAGGGTCGTTTGGGAACCTTGTGGTATGTAGTGCACCACGTCTCTGTATTTGGCCCTTCAAAAAGTGTGGTCGGTTATACACAAAGCTTTTACCACTACAATCAAATCATGTGTGCTGGTGTTTGGCTGTTGGTTCCTAGGGACTGAGCTGCTTGACCATCATACATTGAATATGACAGGAGAATCCACCATATATATGTCATTCACAGACAGTACTGTTTCGCTGTATCACAGCTCTTCAGTGCAACTAGACATCTGAATGCCTCAAGCCAGGATTGAAACCCAACTGACTGGAATGTATGGTAATCTGAGTGAAGAGGGTATGCTTTCCTTAAAATTAAAAAATAGAACCTTGCTTGCTGTGATATTCTTTGGGGCCAAGCTGTAAAGCATGTCGGATCAAATGGTGGTTTCTCCTATAAAGGGGGAAGAAGGGGAACACATTTTCTTTACTTAGATTTCTTGAATATGCAGGCCGCTAGATGTAATACACACTGTTTAATAAATAAAAATGGGGCGTCTATTTCAAATATGAAGTATCCATTATAATAATGTTTCAAGTAATTAAATCCCATGTTTTCATTGGCAATGTATGACAATAACATAACACTAGGATCATCTTGGAAATAACCTATTTGGTGGCTTATAAGACTCATTACATTCTCAACTACTTTGTCAGGAAACATTAAGAAAAGATTTTTACTTTATTTATGGACAAGCTTTTGATGTTTGTAACAATATTCCCTATCAGTATTACTTAAAAATATAGTCATAATTTCAAATTTCTTACAAAAAAAAAAAAAAAAAAAAAACAACCTATTTCCATGTAAAAATTATACAATATATAATGGTAGGTATGACAGGAATCATGCATACAAGCTCAGAAATATTTACTGCTAGACGTTTTACATTTGGGTCCTGAATGAAGTGCTTAATTTTAACAATAATTTCCTTTTTTAAATTTACGTGCCCATCTTAATATAATAATGATGGTATTTGAATAAATAATATTACATTATAGTGGAGGTGGCTTAGTCCAAGTAATGTATGGTATCTAGGTAAACATTAACCAACCAAATATCTCAAGTTCACATATAAGACCTGGGCAATATTTTTTTAGCCATTTTTTTTACTATATTATATATACTATAAAATACGGTAGACCCTGGAATGATATATTGGTTAGAGATAATGAGGACGAAGATGATTGCTCGGTAAACAAGTGATACCTGCCACAAATATGAATTAATTTTTTTTTTTCTATTTTATATTATTAAAAAAATTTATTCTTTTCTTATATTTTTTTTGTTAAAACCAAGTAAAGCATATTAATGGTGATAAAAGTTTCAAACAATACATAAATGCAATACAAGATGAGAAATGAATGAGACATCTCAAATATTGTCATAAGCCTTAACTCCAAATGCAGTGATGAAAGTTGGGAGAATGTGAGAAGCCATTTTGAGATCAAGTGGAGAAAAAGGGAAAAATAAGACAAGCAATAAGTCAAATTGTATTTTAGCAAGAAAGTGAGATGAAAGAAAAAACAAAAAGTAAGCAGATAAAGCAAGCTTGGATAAAAAAAAAGCATCTTTCCAGCATAAAATGTGACATACACAGTGAATAAGTGCCAAATAAAGCACTGACAAAACACTGCAGATCAAACATTAGCTTTTATTTTTGTTATTAAATGTTCAATATAAGGCCCAAGAGCCACTCAAGGGTTGCTAAATGAGGTTGTACGGACATAGGAGGAGGAAATAAGTGCAGATTATGAAGATATGTAACAGTAGACCCTAGACTTAAAGAGGTTAAGATTTTAGTGGTCAAGAAAGCATCCTCTCAGGAGTCTGTTCAATAAAGTAGCAGCTCTTGAGAGGAAGCTTCCCAAATGAAATACAAACAGAATGTGGATATGGTTTGCCTATGTATATGGTATATCAGGTCTTAGCTTTAAATGCCGGAATTGATGAAATTAACTTATATATATATATATATATATATATATATATATATATATATACACTTTTTTAACATTTATTAACAGTGTTATCTTAGATATCAAGAAAAGAAAATTCGATGTTATTAAAAAAATGATTGGGATTGCATTTGAATTTTTGAAGACCAAAGTTGATTGGAAAACAAGAAGCTGGAAGTCCACCACTAGCTGTTATTGCCCTTGCCAGTATTTGGGGAGGGGCATCCTTCATAACCCTTTGCATGAAGTAGTATGGAATGTCAAAATCACGATCACATCACAATAAAAAATTACTTCCCAACAATTTTTTAAATTATGTACACTTCAAAGAAAATAGAAAATTAAAATAAATGCTCATTAAAAGTTATCCAAATATAAAAATAGGTCAGTTTTATATATTGTTGATGTGATGCCAAAAAGATGGAAATGTATTTCTGTGAAATGAGAAAAAAATGGCTTATGTTACAAGATAAAAAATGCATATAATTTTTTTTAAAAATTGGGGACAAACTTTATAAAAATCTATATCATAAAGTCAGTTTGCTCATTTAGAAAAAGGACAATGGCAATCATGACTCTCCACAATTTCCTGTCCTTTGTAGCTCTTAGGACAATAAGGTGGTTATAATTTTGGAACCTAGAATCTAATGTCTACTCTTTGCAAATATAGTGCTTAATTCTATGCTAGGTCTACTGAACATGTTATTATAATGTAGCATGTGCATTGATTCTTTCAAATATTAAACACCCAAAGAAAGCCAGAAGATATAACAGCTAAAATATGAATATAACAACCATGGTGATGATATTAGTTTAACTCTATCAATTCTTCAATTGTTAAATCCTTGGAGCCTTGACCGAATTGTTAAAAAATCTAAATATATGATATTAGTGAAATTACATTTATATATCTCGAAAGCCATTGAAAATCAAGTATTACAGGTTGATTTTTATATGAGGGTAAAGTGATTTTTCTTTCCAAAATATATACCCACTTCAGTATTACTGGTTATGAGATATGGTTTTGGAAAACTACAATTCCTAGAAAAAGTTGTAGGTTTCTGGTGTCTCTTGTTGATAATCTGATGAGTGTTAATACTGTGTATTGAAATACAGTGCTATGTAATTGCAGATACATTAAGATGCTCCTGGACTGTAAGCATGTGAAATTTGCAGGTGCATTTGTGAACATCCGGGTGTAAAGGATTACATAAATTGGTGTATGATAAAAATAATATATTTCATATTCTCAGTGACTTTCAAAAATACTTTTTGCTTTAAATGTAAAAACCATCAATGCATTCTTCAAAAAAAATAATTTCTACAATTCTAAAAATAACAATTATTCCTCTGTATTTTTAAAAAGGTCTATTTTTATACAATAACTAAAGAACAAAAATTAAAATAGGTTAAATCCCCAGGGAGAAGTGATTTCCTTTTTTTTATAATTTTAAAAAGTTTAAATTTTATTTCTTAACAAAGTGATATCGATATTTAGTAAATTCCAACATGGTCTAAGTTTTAATTAATCATGGTTACTTTCATTTTTAATAACTTTATATTAACTTGACAAATTCCTGTCTTACAAAGATTTCTCTTAATAAACATTTAAAAAATAATTCAGCAGACGATGTTATTTTATTTATGGTAACTGGATTTTTGGCGATTATCTTACTCAGTTTCCATTGTTCAATACTGTGCATCTGAAAAGTGGTGCTTTTATCACAGTTGACACTGGCTAAGATGAAAATGTAGTATCTGTCCTTATCATCTTAATCAAATTCTCTCTCTTTACTTCTGTCTTCCCTTATTTCTTTCTTTCATTTTCTCACTGAAACCAAGTAGTGTCTTTTCCTCTTTCCCCGCAATCAAAAACAGAATAGTCCATTATTTATGAGGTACTAACAGGACGTAACAGTCATACAAACTAATAAAGGGAGAGACAGACACAATTATAATATGATTCTTGAATGGTTTTGTTCATTTATGAAAAATAAAATTTGAATTTTCCTGAAATTTTGTTTTTGTTTAATCTCACTGGATTTCAGAGTAAGAAAAACAAGCTTCATGTATAAAACTAAATATGTCTTCATTTCATAAGTAAAGACGAGTTATAATAACAAGTGATTCAGATGTGGGTGTTATGAATAATCAAGAGTGGTCTCCCTTTGTTTTGTTACTCTCCTCTTTGAGAGAGCTATTTCTGTTTACTGAGACTATAAAAGAACCTTGTATTCTCAGTTGAATAAAACTTTCCTAAAGCCTACACCTGTGTACTTTTGTCATTACTGTTGGTTAGCTTGAAAGTGAATTAGTCTTTTTTCTCAGGCTAGCCTGCTACTATTGGTCTATGTCTTGGAAGTTAGAAATGTTACAAAATTAGAATAGGAAAAGGAAAATAAATAGCACTGTAGACTGGGCTCTCTAGCCTTGGATGGTATCCAGTCTAAGAGAAAGAAAACTCTTAATTCCAAACCATGGAGAAAGCAATGGGAAACCAATGCTCTATATTTTTAAGAAATAATTTTTACAATTCTAAAAATGATAATTACTGCTCTCACATTTTAAAAGAAATTTACTTCTGATATTTCGCAAAAAATTTAAAATTAAAATAACTTTCCTTGAATGAAAATAAATTTTTAAAAATTAATGTATTTCTAAAATGAATGGTTTAGTTTGGTTAGTGTTGTTAATTTGAATATTAGATTATATTTTAACATGAGTTAAAATTTAGACCCCCCCCCCAAAAAAAAACAATAAATGAATTCCAAACATTTTAGTATTAATACTTACCCATTGATTTTTTTTTTATAATTAGCATAGTTTTAGAACAAGCAAACAAATATTTATGCAGGATCCAAATAATCAAGATGGTGCTAGATATTTATAAAGCTGTGGAATGGATGAAGACTGGAGGTAGGACTGGATTAAATATCTTGATTTAAATTTAAAACAAAACCATGCAAACAACTAAATGTTAGGTGTTAAAAAGATTATTTCTGGTTTTAAATAAATTAAAAATTAGAAAATATATATATATATATATATATATATATATATATATATATATATATATGACAGATATGAAATATCCAAACAAAGTATGTAAGATCAAATATGTGAAAAACAGTTTGATGTTTAAAATTATATGCTATTAACATTTCAATCAGTATAAATATCATCAAGGCAATTGAAAAAACTAAGGAAAAAATCATTACTATGGAAACTTTGCTACTTAAAAACTGTGTATAATTTGAAAAGGTTTTGAAAATTTTAAAGTTAATAAAATTTCACATAGGAAAATGTTAAAATAGTTTATAAAACAGTGATATGATGTAGAAAAATAAAACAAAGTTAAAATCAGGAAAATAAATCGTGTATCTCTAAAGATAGTAAATACATATAATTTAAGTTATAATTTATGATAATATTTATGTTTTGAGGAAAACAGAATTAAATTAAATTTATAAGTAAAATTTTGAAATAAATATAGTTTTAAAGTATTCCATATTTATAGGGCAAAAGTGTTCAACATCTGGGATAGAGCGTGTGTAAAATTAAGAATTAAGAACACTGATCTTAACACCGCATGGCAACATTCTCTTATATGCTTAAATGCAATTTTCAGATCAATTAAAATTTTATTAAGATGTTTAAACAGTATAATTTTAATTATTATCTTAATCAGAAAATATGATATAGAAACCTACTTTTTGATTAATCAAATTGAATTGTGATTCAATAATTCCTCTTGATCATTTATTATGAATAAATTTAACCATTTTAATGTTTTTAAAATTGAAAAGATGGTTTGTATATGGGAGAATAAAGAATTTAATCTAGTCAAGATTTTTATAGCTCTTTTGTTTTCATAGATGTTTGTTTTAACTTTGTCATGTTTCACCAATATAAATTTTATCACAATATACATACACATATATATATATATATATATATTTCAAAAGAATTGGGACTTAAATGTTTTTAAGTATATTATGTTACTAAAGACAGCAAGGTAAGACATTTGAGGCTATGACAGGTGGTTTAACAATTTTGGCTGTTAGCTGAAAAAATATATTGAAACAAAATTTCAATTTCTATTTTAATACGAGAATGAGGAAATTAAAAAAGAAACAAATTTAGTTCCCAATGAAAACAAGAAAATAAAGAAAGTTAATTTAAAAAAAAAATTAAATTTAAAAAATACTTTATTGGGGAATTTATAATTAAAATTTTATGATAAAATATATTTTTTAGGTATTCTATATTCATAAGGCAAATGTGCTGAATATCTGAATAGAGTGTGTATATGTAAGAATTAGGGACTGATGTTAACACTGAAACAAATTTCAGCCTGAATTACTGGAATGAGAAGTCATCATTATTTACACAAATAGTCTGAATATAAATAGAACAAGAATTTATTTAAATTAGGCCCCCAAACTTTTTAGACCATTGAGACCTTCATGGAATTCTTGATCCCATACCCACCCACAAAAAATATCAATATTAATTATTTTTTTTATTTAAATGTGGAAATTTTTTATTATTGTTTTTCAATCAAATTCATTCTAACTTTATATCTTTGTTAGTCCATTTTTAAATTTATTTCATTTCATGAGAATAAATTTCGTAAATAATACAGATATTAATAAATGCATTAAACTATATTAATTTACCTTTTTATTGAATTGGTTGTTATCAATAATGGGAAGGAAGTGTTTTATTCTTTCATTTAAGGGTAGAAACTCCTTTGCCCATTCTTCAATATTGTTTCTTGATAAGTTTCATTTTGGTTTTATGCTTTTGTTATTTCCTTTTCAATTTCTGTTTCTCTTCCTATTCTTGACAAGTTTGTTCAAATAATTACAAACTTCATAAATAATACTGGTAATAAAAAAAAAACATTAAAAATGTACAAAAAAATATATATCAATAATAATTATTTTTTATTTAAATGTAGAAATTCCTCTGCCCTTTATTTTATCATTGTTTTCTCAATAAGATTTCATTTTATTTTCATTATTCCATTTAAAGTTTTTATTTCACCTCATGAAAATAAACTCCATGAAGGTAATGATAAACATATTAAAAATAAATTAATATACCTTTTTATTGAATTGGTTGACAACATTAAGGGGAAAAACATGATTGATGAGCAAGGTCATTGATATTTAGTTTGAAATTGGTGAGGTCTAGTCATAAGTACACATGATTAATTTATCAACCATCTGAATAGTTCCATTGAATGCTAAAGGTCGATATCGATCATGTTGGTGACCCCATGTTTAAATAATCTATCCATTCAGTCCATTATAACGACATTACCTCTGCACCCCGGCATGGACAAAAATATCAATAATTATATTTTATTTAAAAAATAAAATATTATTGTTTCCAAATAAGATTCATTTCAGCTTTTATATTTTCGGTATTCCATTTTCAGTTTTTATTTCTGTTCATGAGATTAAACTTCATAAATAATAAAACGTTAAAATAAATGAATATATCTTTTTATTGAATATGTTGACATCATTAAGGGGAAAAACATGATTGATGAGAATGGTCATAAGTATACATGATTAATTTATCAACCATCTGAATAGTCCCATTGAATCCTAAAAGTCGGTATTAACCTCTTTGGAGACCCCAGGTTTAAATAATAATCTCTCTCTATTCTGTCAGTTATAATGACAAAAAAAAAAAAAAAAAAAACAAATAAAAGTTTATTTGATAAAATGTGCATCTCTATTGAAATAACAATTTTTATTTATTATATTTGACATTATCCTATTACTTTAACCAAAGTCACTTTGACAAATGCTTAGCTATTTGATTGGAACATTCTTCATTTTAAACAAAAGAGAACATGTTAGTATATATAGATATATAAAGTTCACATTATATTAACATACAATAGGGAAAAGAAAGAAACACGGGGATACAGACAAGCACCACTGATAAGAATTGAGCCAGGCAAAGGTGAGCCTTCAAGTCAATTAAAAGAAGAGCTTAGGTGGGGGTGGATTCCACAGGACGAATAGGAATGGACTTTAGCCATCCAAGCAAGAAGAGAGAAAAACAAAAATACAATAGATGAAGATGCAAAATTGGATGATCCAAAAATTGAATACGGCAGAAGAAACACTTTTGGAAAAGGTAAGTTTTAAAAAAAGAAAGAAAGAAAGATAAAGAATTTAGCCATTGAATAAAATAGGTTCTTTCTTTTTCTTTTTTTTTTACACAAGCAAAAAATAAATAATAAATAAAATAAAATAATTATGTTTGACATTATTTTTTTTTTTTTTTAGATGTTGGTGGTTTTTGTTTTGCATTCAAAGACTGGTATGATAAACTGAGCAAATTCAAGTGTAGAAAGTGAAAAGTGGAAAAAGAAAACAGAGAATATAGTTTAAAAGAAAAAAAAAAAAGAAATAAGAAAAGGGAGGCAAACAAGTAATTGATATCTTTACTTATTCCGATCAGCATTTGTTGTTTTTCCAGGTGCTCGTCTAGTCCTGTATAGAGAGTCAAAATAGAGATGCCATGAATGGAAACATTAATGGATATTTTACAAAAAAAAAAAAAAAAAAAAGAGAGAGGAACAAAGATAGTAACAGTTGCAGTCACAATTAAAAACTTATATTTAATAACTGTTTTTGCATTTTAATGTCTGCTTCTGACAGACATTTTTAACAAAAGTGGATATTTAAGATTAAATAAAAAATAAAGTAAGTATCTGATTATTTTTCTTTACTGATTTTATTTTTATAGAATCTGTATATTTCCAAAGAGCATCATATTTGATGGAATATAAAGATTGTAATATTCCTATTTATACATTACAGCCGATATAGGCTTTCAAAAATAACTGAACGAGGGTGTGAGATTTCTTCAAAAGGTAAATAAAAATTTACTGGGCTGTAACACCCTCTGTTTATTTTTTATTTTTTTTTTTTTTAAATCTGAAAAATTTTTTTTTTTTCTATAACAATAGAAAAGTTTGTTTATTTCCCGGTTCACACACTTCCTGAGTCTTTTGAACAGGAGTAGAGGTGTATTCTTTGTTTACTGTTTAGGATTAGGTTTCCTGTTCATTCTCCTAAATTCTTTTCATTCACTTTCACTCCCAGTAACTCCTTGCATCTTATTTGCATTATCACCTTGCTTGGGGTAATAAAAAAAAAAAAAAAAAAAAAATGCAACAACTAAAATAGATGGCACTAGATGGTAAAATAATATGATTAAGATGTTTATTTTCAATAATACTTTAAAGAAAAGGTTCGGAAGGAAACTCTCACCAGTACTTGAGAAATCTACTTTTCTGAAAAAATGTTTTTTTAAGAAAAAATTTTTTTAAAATTTCAACAGACATTAACACTAATTGTTTGGGCAATGATGCCAAATGGTTCCTGTAGAGAAACAACTATTTTTACAATTTTTTTTTTTTTTTTTTTTTTTTTTAAGAGGTATCACCCCAAGCAAAATAATACAGCCATGAGCATGCAAGTGGTTACAGGGTGTGGAGGAATTAGGAACAGAAACATTAGTAAAGAGAGAAAGAGAAAAGAGCAATCAGGACAGTAGATAGCAATTGACATTGCATCTAAATTTTTGCAGATTAAAGTTGGCTGGAAAGCATGGAGCCAAGAGAGAGTTCCACAAGTGAGAAGTGTGAAATAAGTAGCTGTTAGCATAGGCATTACAGCCACATCTAACTAGCTCAACTGTAAATTGATGCGATCTTGACACCACTCTAGTATTGCATTTAAATTCATAGTCTAGGTATGATAGTGAAGAGCTCATCCAAACAATTACAATAAAAGCATTTATAAAAAAAAAGACACAGAGAGGCAGCCTTATGGTGGTAGGCAAGTGATTGAAGCTGAACCACCAGATCAGGACCAATAATATTGCTGATTCTTCTTTGGATCTTATCAAGGAAAATATATATATATGGCGACAATATTCTAAGTATGGACAAATGGTAGACTTATAGATAAGCAAGACAAATTCCAGAGAGAAAAATTTTCTCACCTGACACAATGAACAAACTTTCTTAGCCGCTGATCTAGCAATAGATTCAATATTCATATCAGCTAAAAACATTGGCCCGAGAGGGCACGATGAGTCACTTTCTTGGAGGATAGTATCAGCCATGCTCTCTCAGATGATTAATGGAGAGAAGTTTAATTTCGGAGGAGTTAAAATTGACAAGCTATCTTTTGTCCATGATTGTCTCAGGTTGTTTTGTACATCATCTGTCATTTTGACTTTGTCTGATTGATCATACTTACTATCAAGGCAAGAGTAATGGTAGTGACATCAGTGTAAATGCAGTGCCTCATTCTCTCAGCAAACAGGGACTTAGCTTCTTTGAGAACCATTACTAATACAATATTATAAGTATGTGGATTGGATGCATGGTCAAGTGGTTAGAACATAGGCATTCTGACCATGAAACCTGTATTCAAATCTCACCATGGTTGATTTGTCAAGAAGGTTATTTTTTTTAATATTAATGGCCTGAGGAGATGATCCCAAGGAATAGTATCTTTGTAATTTTAATATATATATATATATCACTTGCAGACAGTCCTGTTTGATTGAATCACAGCTCATCAGTGCAACTAGACATCCGAATGCTTCAAGCCAGTATTGAAACCCAACCAATTTGGTGTCAGTCAGAGTTTCTATCACTGAGCTATCTTCATTATATATATATATATATATATATATATATATATATATATATATATATATATATATATATATATATATATATATATATATATATATAGAGAGAGAGAGAGAGAGAGAGAGAGAGAGACACAGATTTTATATTATATTTCAAAATTTGTGGCTTTTACTCATCCGTCACAGAGAATCTGCTAATGTCTGTAATTTAGCAAAATCTTACTATCCTATTAGTCATTGTGAAATTAAAATCATAAAGCAAGCACAAAAACCTATATTATTCCATAATGATTATGTATGGACCAAACGAAATAACACTGAATTTAACATTGCTATGCTTTGATTCTGCTAAAGCATGCAAAATCTTTTGAATCTTGCTATTGTGGTGACTAAGATTTATTTTAAACATTAAGGACACAGGGCTTTACAGAGATGACTGTAATTCTCCTCTGTAAAATAAGTCCAAGAAAAATAGACCAATTGTGGAAGGAACTGATAAATTTCTGAAATATTTGATAATAAGGTTAAATATATAAAAGCTTTAGAACTACGCAATCATAAAGTGAATTTAGAGTATTTAGAAAAAAAAACAAAGAAGGTAAAAATAAACAGAAACATTATAAACATAATGTGATTTAGTCCACCTTTTAATCCTAATGTTCAAATGAATATCGGAAGAATTTTCCTAAATTTAATTCATAAGCAGTTTAGTCAGTCACCAACACTAAAAAAGATTTTTAACAAAAATAATGTTAAGATCAGTTATTACATTACATGTGCATTAACAAGAGATGCTGGTAGTTTCAACATTTCAACACAAGTAAACTTTTTCCATTTTCTCTTAAAATTTACCTAATACTGTTTCTTGATATATAAAAATATATATCATTATTTTATATCATATCGATGTGGAAAAAAGACAAAAAAATTATTTTAAAATGTTGAAACTACCAGCATCTCTTATTAATGCACATGTGTAGTCATAACAACGTCAACAAACCCAGTCTGATGAAGTTCAAATGGATGAAACATGTCACAAGTTAACTTTTCCATTTTGTCTTAAAATTTACTCTCTCTCTCTCTCTCTCTCTCTATATATATATATATATATTCTTAAAATACATTTATAAAATGCAATGGTATGAAGTCATCAGTTATATATATATATATATATATATATATATATATATATATACTTGTGTGTGTGTGTGTGGTCATCAGTGATATATATATATATCTCAAGAAAGGGAGAGATATTATCCTAGTTTATATTTTGTTTCAGATGTTATAATCATTGCTACAAGTGTAAAGACAGTTAAATTTTTAAGTATTATTTTAAACTAAGCCAGAAAAAAACATGGAAACTGATAGTGGAATTCAAAAAGTAAAAAGATTTTAAACAATATATGACCATACTGTCAAAAATTAGTTTAAGCATTTTAAAGATTATAATGTTGTTCCTTGAAATAAAGACCAGAAGTGGATAGCTATCACTTGTCAATTATGATGCTTTAAATCACAAGAGAGACAACAGCATTTGAAAACTTTCAGAGGAGTGAGGATTGTCAAAAGATACCATATGAAGATACCATTTAAAAGTTTCAAAAAGCACATAGAAGTTCTTAAGATGTTCCCCCATGATTAAAAATAAAAATACTTTGGATACACACCTCCATTACTAAGTGAAACATCATAATTTATCACAAAAACATATTCATTATGAGCAAACTAATTTGAAAAACTTTCTTTAATCTTAAATCAATATAGCCAAAATAAAAAAAAATGTTAATAACATTCTCTAGATTTCATTCAACCCTTCTAAGTGGATAAAATGAAAGGAAGATCATTTAATTTTTTGCTTAAAATTTCAAAAACTCAAATATGGTGCTTAATTCTATGCTAGGTCTACTGAGGGGTTTATCAGAGTTTAGTATACATGATGAATCTTAATAATTAAACACCCAAAGTTAGAAGTTGAAACAGCCAAAATGTGACTATAACAACCGAGGTGATGACACAAGTTTAAATAAATAAATTGGTGTATAAGATAATTCTTCATCTCATAAATTCTGAGTAACTTTCAAAAACTCTTTTTGATTTGTTTGTACAAATCATCAGTACATTCTTTGAAATAATAATTTCTACAATTCTAAAAATGACAATTACTACTCCCACATTTTAAATAATGCAGAATTTTTATGATATATGCAGAAATGAAATTAAAATAGTTATCTGTTAACAAAACCACAGGCTTGATTTTTAAAAAGTTTGTTTTATTTCCTAACAAAGTGATATCCATATTTAGTAATTTCCAACATGGTCTAAGTTTTAATTAATCATGGTTACTTTCATTTTTAATAACTTTATATTAACTTGACAAATTCCTGTCTTACAAAGATTTCTCTTAATAAACATTTAAAAAATAATTCAGAAGACGATGTTATTTTATTTATGGTAACTGGATATTTGGCGATTATCTTACTCAGTTTCCATTGTTCAATACTGTGCATCTGAAAAGTGGTGCTTTTATCACAGTTGCCATTGGCTAAGATCAAAATGTAGTATCTGTCCTTATCATCTTAATCAAATTCTCTCTCTTTACTTCTGTCTTCCCTTATTTCTTTCTTTCATTTTCTCACTGAAACCAAGTAGTGTCTTTTCCTCTCTTTCCCCGCAATCAAAAACAGAATAGTCCATTATTTATGAGGTACTAACAGGACGTAACAGTCATACAAACTAATAAAGGGAGAGGCAGGCATAATTATAATATGATTCTTGAATGGTTTTGTTCATTTATGAAAAATAAAATTTGAATTTTCCTGAAATTTTGTTTTTGTTTAATCTCACTGGATTTCAGAGTAAGAAAAACAAGCTTCATGTATAAAACTAAATATGTCTTCATTTCATAAGTAAAGACAAGTTATAATAACAAGTGATTCAGATGTGGGTGTTATGAATAATCAAGAGTGGTCTCACTTTGTTTTGTTACTCTCCTCTTTGAGAGAGCTATTTCTGTTTACTGGGACTATAAAAGGACACTATACACAAACCTTGTATTCTCAGTTGAATAAAACTTTCTTAAAATCTACACGCCTGTGTACTTTTGTCATTACAATTGGTTTGCTTGAAACTGAATTAGTCATTTTTCTCAGGCAGGCCTGCTACTATTGGTCTATGTTTTGGAAGTTAGAAAAATTACAAAGTTAGAATAGGAACTGAAAAGTAAATAGCACTGTAGACTGGGCTCTCTAGCCTTGGCTGGTAACCAGTCTAAGAGAAATAAAACTCTGAATTCCAAACCATGGACAAAGCAATGGGAAACTACTTCTCTCTATTTCCCAAAAGTCATAGAAATGTCTAGATAATAAAGAAAAGAAATCTGTGGAGTGTCATGATCAACTTAGATCTGAAGGGAAATGGCATTTAAAAAGAAAAAAAAAAAAAGAGAAACTAATACGTTAAGTTAAGGTTAAACATCACTAAGTTAGAAGAAGCTATTTAAAAAAAAATAAAAATTTGATTATCAAAAAACACTTTAGAAAATCTATGCCTCTTAAACTCTGCAAAATACAAGATCAGCTGAATTTGCAAAAATAAAGTTAGTTATTAACTAAGTACAGACATATACAGGGTGTGTTCCCAAAATGTATACCAATTCAAGCACTATTAATATCACTCAACTATCAAATATTCAAACGTTTTGATAACAACAACAATAATGAAGACAATAGTCCATGAAATATGATAACAACAATGTGATAATAGTCAGAATGTAAAGTGTGTAAATAATGCTAACTCCTCATCCCAGAAATTACCGCATATTTATTGATCCTGGTCCTTAACAAATAAAAGTGGCATGAAATGACATAACAGTATCAGTGAGAGTAATATTTAATTTACTATCCAACAAGACACTTTTGTTTCAATGTTTTTATAAGCAAAAGTTTTAATGGCAATGTTTTGTCTATGGGACAAGGGTTGCAGGGTGGAGAATAATTCATCACCTATAAGGCCATATAAGAACTTTTGAATTCTGTTGAAGCTGGACATTGAGATTTTGGCAGCACCAGCCCAGATATGGCAGAAATACTCCATTCTTAGTCTGATCTGACTCTTATAAAGAGAGAACATGACGGTGGGAGCTAAGTATTTTCTGGAGAGATACAAAGAACTGACCATTTTTCCAGTATCTTTTGCAATGACACAAATATATAGGCTCCACTTGTGACCAGGCATTTGAGGCAAGGTCAACTCACCAGGAATTGGTGCAGGTTTAAGGTCTGCTCAGCGGTGATGAAATATTTAGTTTAGTTTTTCATTACTGTATAACAAATATAAAGGAAGAAAGTAAAATTCTTACTTGGTCTCAAATAAACTTTAATGTTCCTTAATCTGACATTAGCTTGCTGGACAATTCAAAAGACTAATAGAAATTCATATTTTCCAAATAAATACGGAACAGTCCATATTAAAGAAATAGGTGAGAGAGAGTCTCTTTTACCTAATGCCATGGCTGGCTACTACTCATTATCCCATACACCTGTCTGCCAGGATAGCTAGATAGGAGATGCCCACTCAACCAACAGAGCCCACCTGTTGTTTATACTGAAGCTATGCTGAATTCTCCAGTAAATGTAATTAATACTGTGTCATTATATATATATATATATATATATATATATATATATATATAAAGTAAAATCATTCAATACTTATTGAATGTCAACACAGTGTTTCACTTATTGGGACTTTCAATAATAAAATAATAATGACTGTATTGATTGCAGAAAATCTATTTTATAATTATATATAAAATAGATCTTAAGAATGGATTTATTTTGAATCTGACATTCTTTTTACTTCAGGTGTTTTTATTAGTGAATATGTATGTTAGAAATGAATACGTCAGTTTTTTTTAAACAGTGTGTGTATATAATTATATATATATATATATTTTTATATATTATTCATCTTAATATTTACCTATATATAAGAAAATTGCACTCTGAATATGATAATTTGAAATTGTCTAAAATACTTGGTATATGCCTTCCATCTGACAACTACTTGAATATAAGGATCTTATTATACAAGGAATTTATAGTAAGTTAATGTCTCATTAAGTTCTGTTAGCAAAGTGATTTCACCATTAATCACATTAACATTGCTATTTAATTCTTTGTATAAATTGTTTCTTTATGATATATATATATATATATATATATATGTGTGTGTGTGTGTGTGTGTGTGTGTGTATAGGTATGTGTATGAAAAACGTACATACACACACAAAACATTTTATGTATGTATAAATATATTTCTTCAACGGGTGTTATAAATACAATGTTATGAAGACTCCACCTGAAGATTGCAGAAACTGCATGAAACTCAGTCATGCTATTGACGTTGGATATTATGCATATTCACTAATATATATGCACGCATGTTTAATTATCATTAAAACTGAAAAAAATAACCATAAAGAATGCAAGTAAGATACAGAAGAAGAGGTCTATATAGAATACAACAAACTTAATATCAAGACTTTAGCAAAGAGTATAATGATTTTCGTTTTCTTCATTCTAATTTTAATTCCTGATCTATTACAGATTAAAATAAATAAAGAATAAAACTAATGAATCAGTAAGTCTGTTTATCAGGTATAAATAAGGATAGCTTTCATTTATTCATTTCACTGAACGATAATTAAATAAGATCCTTTTACTTCTAAGACACATGGGAAAACATCACCCCCCCCTTTTCAAACATGTCTCAGAATGAGAGGAATAAATTCAGGGTCAGTAAATCAGCTTCATGTTCAAGGTAGTTTGAAACAAATTGTCTGTTCCATGGCAAAAATTCCATTTTAGTTACGGACATTGATTCATAGTAAGCTTGAAATTCTGTCTGCCATGTTCTCATGTCACCTGAAGAAGGTAAAAGTTTTTATTTTATTCGTACGTTTTATTTTATTCGTACGTTTATTCGTCTTTATTTTGTGTGACTATAGTACTGTTACTTTTCTTAATGAATGAATTGATATGTTGATTAAATATGACAAAAGAACCTGGAAAATTTGGTTGCAAAAAATATGACAAAATTAATGAAAATGATGATGATGATGAAGAGGAGGATTGGCATTCATATGCATCCTGGAGCACCAAGTGTCCTGAAGAGGATTCCAGAATTGTATTATTATTCTAATTGTTTTTATAGAGCACACTTGGGTCTTGCAAACATGATGGCACTTGACAACTGTTAGTCAACTAACAGGATACAAGTGTCCATCACCAGAATGGCTCAGTGATATCCTTCTTTCTTTCTTTATTAATATTTACCCATTCTATTTTTATTTCTTAATAACTACCTACTATTTCTTTCTTAATATCACTTTACATTTTCTTTCTTAGTACCTTTCCCATTTTTTTCATCCTTTTTTAATATACTCACCATTTGATCTTCTCAAAATCTTCTTTCTTTCTTGACATTTCCAAACTCTTTCTTTCTCTTTCTAACACCTCCTCAAATCTTTCTTTCTCTCTAACACCTCCCCAGATCTTTTTCTTAACATCTCTAACTCCTTTCTCTCTCTTAATATCACCCACTCTCTTTCTGATTATCACCCCACTCTTTCTTTCTCTTTCTTAATATCGCCCCACTCTTTCTTTCTCTTTCTTAATATCGCCCCACTCTTTCTTTCTTTCTTAATATCTCCCCCTCTTTTTTTTTCTTAATATCTCCCCACTCTTTCTTTCTTTCTTAATATCTCCCCACTCTTTCTTTCTTTCTTAATATCTCCCCACTCTTTCTTTCTTTCTTAATATCTCCCCACTCTTTCTTTCTTTCTTAATATCTCCCCACTCTTTCTTTCTTTCTTAATATCTCCCCACTCTTTCTTTCTTTCTTAATATCTCCTCTCTATTTCTTCCTTAACATCCTCACCAAATCTTTCTCAACATCTCCCCACTTTTTCTTCCTTCCTTCCTTAACTCACCACTCTTACTTCCTTTCTTAACATCTCCCTTCTCTGTCTTCTTTAAAACCTCAATCAATCAATCAATCAATCAATCTTTCTTTCTTTCTTTAACATCTCCCCAATTCTTTCCTTGTTTAGAACCTATTTATTTTCATTCATCTTGTTTATAAATTTTATATACATAACACTATATTTAATATGTATATAGTCACCCTGTATTCTGATGGCACTTACAGAAATATATACTTGGGTAATGATGATTTCTAGCTGTCAGAATCTGTTCGACCAGTCTAGCTGGAATCTTTTCCACCTGTACTGGTTGAACTCTCTGCTTTCATGTAGTTTCCTGAATGTCAATTAATCTTCAACTGGTGCTGTCATCTACAACATTTAATACATACCTTGTCACACAACTGTTTGGCTTTGATATCATTGAAGTTTCAGCAAACTGTAACTTTTGTGCCTGCAAAAAAATGCTGTTTCAAATGGATGGTTTTTGCCTTGACACCACTATTATTTTGTACTACCTTCAGTCCCTCATCAATGTTTATTTATAAGATTATAAAAATATGTGAACCAAGTACAATGTAATATTTATTATTTACTTTTTATAAAGATTTATTTACCATTTTATAAAGAAATAAATTTGAAAAGAAATCTTTTTATTCAAAAATTTATACAAAATTATCAAAATATGTAAATTATATACAATTCAATATTTATTATTCACTACTTTATAAATAACTATGAAAATAAGTTTTTTATTCATAATTTTATCAAAATAGCAATGAATTGCTGCATGAAAAAAAAAATACCCAAAAATGCATTTTTTTCAAAATTTATAATTAGTTATTCAGCAATATCTGTTCATTTGAATTTTTCATATTTGACAGACATTTTTTATAAATTTCCGAAAAAAATTTATTTAACTCATCTATAAATTGACAGATGATAAACAGTGCATTGTATTAATGGGTTTGCATTTTTAGAATGTTGTAAATATAAAATTATTCTTATAAACAATTCAATAAATAGTATTTAATATTTTTGTTGTAAATTCTCAAAGAGCAAAGGAAATGTATAAAAAATCACTTTTTTATGTTTGGGTTTTATTCAAATTCTAAAAATCGCTTCTTAAGACAAGAAACATTGCTGAGAGAGCATAGGTAGTTAAAATAATAGCAGTGTCAAGGGAAAATCTGTCCTTTTGAAACATTGTTTTATTGCGGGCACGAGAATTAAAGATTGCCGAAGTTTCTTCATTCATTGAATTTATTTGCAACACAAAGACAGGCATTTTAGTTAAACTATGCTATTGATCAACATGCTGCTTCCAATGCTAAAACAAACTGAAAAAACTATTTCTATACAACAGAATCAGAAAGAAAAAAAAAACAAATAAGAGCAGTAAAGCAAAGAATTTCAGATATTGTAACGAATACAAATAAAAGGCCAATATGTTTAACTTGTCACCAGTTAATTTTGAGAAATTCATTTAAAAAAAATCAGAAAAAAATGTTCAAGTCTTACCCATCTTCTTCAGCCAGAACTTCATCATAGATACAGAGATGATTGCGAATATAGACAGTACTTGATAGTACAACCAACAATAACTTAGCTGCAGCTTTTTTAGGTATATCCTGACTTATCTGAAACAATAAAGCAAGAAAGAGTTACCCAGAGCCTTTCATGATTCAATTTTTTTTTAACAATAAGTATTAATCAATAGTTTTAACAATTTTTGATTGTGACATGTTGATATCTAAATTCTAATTATTTTGGTCTTATAAAAAGTTTTACTTTTAAAAAAAAAAAATGCCACTTCATATAATTATTTATATTTTTATAAATGTACAAATAAAGACTTATACCCACAGAAGAAGAAAATAGACTTAAATAGAGAAGACATCATTTTAATATTAGGAGACCCTTTTGGCCAACATTCTATCAAAAGGTGAACATTGGCACATAGAACAAAATACTCAATTACACATTTGTAAATAGTGAATGAGGAGGAAAAATTGGAACATGATTAAAATAAATTTTAATTGTAAACAAATTGACAACTAAAAACATTTAGTCATCAATTTGTTTACAATTAAAATTTAAAAGGTTCCAAAAAGAGCATAAAATAGAAAAGTTTTACTCATATACCCTCAATCAAACATAAAGAATGAATAAAGTGTTTCTTTTGCTTACATAGGCTTGGCTGATGAAATTTAATGTACACATAATGATCTAGTTGTCAGAATCATATAAAAAGAACCACTCAATCTGTGTACAACTCTTCCATTGGACAATCCTGACTGTGCTGCTGACAATTATAATGACAATTTTTTTTCTATCTTACATAGAGCTTGCTTGGTCCACCATCTTGAGGCTGTGTACATTAAATGTCACAAGTTCCTTAATCTCATCCACAGCAGTTCAATGGTGCTTTTAGTTTTGGGGATATGTCAGAAGTCACAGGAAGCTAAATCTGAGTATTAGGGGATGCTGACAGACCTGGGTTATGTGATGTTTTGCCAAAAATATCCAGTATGAGACAACATTATAAATGGCACAATCACACACTGGCAATACACTCCTGACTGTGTAAAGAGAGTGTCTTTTTATGTATAGGCAGTAAGGTCTTCTCTGATTGGTTGGCAAGTTACATCAAAGCTATGCAGTAAGTGTTTGAAATATTCAAAATGACTGGATATTTTATAAACAAACACCAGATGCATAAAAAGCAAACAATACAATTCAATCCTAGAAAAGACTGATAACAAAGATATATGAAATCGTGTCTATTTTATGATATTCCATAAACTGCTTGAGAAAAGGTAAAGATTTACATACTGAAAGGTAGTGTCCATGAATGTTACTAAATAACTGATTAGCTGAATGGACAAAGGCAGTTTTCACAGGGTGTAGAATGCCATCATTACCAGCCTTTGCAAAGGGCAGCAACATGTCCAAATCTTCCATCACTTCATGGACACACTGGAGTTTAAAAAAAAAAGAATTTTATTCCTTTGGCATACAATCTCGATTCAAGTAAAGCAATAAAACAAAACACAAAAGTCAGAAAAATATAACTATAAACATGTCACTATATTTAAAATAAGAAGAGAAAGGAAAAATTATTGCAACAACCAGTTTACTCAAGTACAAGTTTTTGACACCAGCTCATTGAACATCATAAATAAAGCAAAATTCTAAACTAGTCTAAATCTATACATATACATACATCCTAATCCCTTTGGTGCTCAGACCTGCCTTAACATCAGTATATTAAGCAATAATGGTAATATTAGCTGTTTCCTTATAAGGAAACATTTGGCATTTGTTGACTGAACAGCCAATACTACTGTCAGTTGAAATTTATAAAATTCTTTCTCTTCTTTTTCAGGAAAATAGGTTTCCAAAGTTCAGTAGCTGATGGAGATTTCCTTCCTAACCATGTGCAGAATGTCAACATCTTAGTTATGTCATTATTTTCTCTTCCAGTTACAAGTGCTATCCCTTTTATTTATTGCTGTTGTTGAAAGTCCTCAACTGATGTGGTTTCAGTTATATGGTACAGTTCTTTGTTCATGATTCTGTAGTGCCAGGCGACAAGGTTTGAAAAAGTGTGGCCTTCACCAAGATCCATAGTTCAAAGCCATTTTAAACCATTGACCTTAGAAGGTGGTTGTATACAGCAGACCGTTTAGATATTTCTGAATAGGTTTGGTGCCATGCAAGACATCCATATGAAAGTCTTGATCTAACTAGACTAAGAACATGACTCAAATTTTTAGGTTAATGATTTGGTCATGTAGAAATTTGTGCGAAAGTACCACTAGCACAGCCTATTTGATGTTCGTTTTCTTTTTTCCTATATTAAATTTGTTGTAACTGATCCATACACTAAAGTATTTGAAGTGTTTAGTATTTACTAATTTCACATCCAAAATTTTTATGTTGGATTCAAGGTAGTTGTTATCACTGCTTTTATTCCAATTCCAGATCATTTCCTGCTTTAGAAAAGTTTATCTTGAGTCCTACTTTTTGAAACATTTGACAGAATATTTTTTTTTTTTTTGTTCAAGATCATTTTTATTTCAACAATGAATACTTATGTCATCAGCACAGCGCCTTGTCCACCTCATTATCAGTACACTGGTCCCGAGAGGTAAAGCAGGATTGTTTTCTTTTAGTGGATTGATTTGGGATGTGGTACAGAATGCTTAAATGATCAGTGTCCATCTCTTCACATCTGTTTTTGTAAATGCACAGGGCATAGTCTAGAAAAATAAAATTTAAAATCATCTATTGAGGAAAACGTAATTTTATTACTCAGCAAAGACAGTATTTATGTAATCACTTTTTCTGGCTACAAAACTGCAATATAAAACACACCTATCACCCCCTCTAGTAATCATGTCCCTACAAACAGGTATATACACAAAAGTTGAGTATCATCTACCATGTATTCAACTGTGAAAGCAGAATAACATATTTTAATTCTTCAAAGTTCTCCAAAATCTTAAATTTTAGCATTAAATGACCCATAAGGAGTTTATGTACCATTAAACAATCAAATCAATATGCTATCATCTCCAAACTTGTTCCCCTCAAAGCTTGTGAACCCAATTTTATCCCTGCTATTGTCCTTAAGAAATGTACCCCTGAACTGACTCCCTGTTCTCTCCAAACTCTATAATCGATGCCTTGCTGCTTCTTGCTTTCCACATTGTTGGAAATCCTCTTCTGCAATTCATGTTTTTAAGAACTCTTCAAATTATTGTCCTATTATTTTTCTACCTCTTTTTGGCAAAGTACTAAAGGCTATAATCAATTCCAAATTAGTTAAGCATCTCACCATGCAGGGTCTTTTTTCAGGCAAACAATATGACTTTCACTTCTCTAGAGCAACCACCAATATATTAATACCTCCAAAATGAAACTGTCTCAAAGAACCTGTTTTGCATTCCATCAGCATGTTAACGTCTAGGAGAGTGATTCATTGCACCTTCTTGGTTTCATATCTTCCATTGACATGAAGTTGAACGATTATATTGTGTCAATTGCTAAGTCTGCTGCCAGTAAAGTCAGTTCACTATGTTGTGATGTTTTGGTGCCTCATGAGTTAAAAGAGAAAAAAACATTTAATTGACTGCATTTCTATTTGAGATTCTCTGTTCAAATTCAACGAAATCTCTCCATTTTAGAAAAGAACAATCACAGGCAATGAAAAATGAATTGTCTCCAAAAAGGTGGAGCAGAAAAAGGTTCTGGCAGAAACAAAATGAACCTCTGTTAATGATTCCAAAAGTCAGTCTGCATCCAAAGAAGGTGGTGCTTATGTATCTGGTGGGACTGGAAGGGCACGATGTATTACAAACTCATTCCACAAAATCAGACATTTTCCCAGTTGGATTGATTAAAGGCAACAATTGGTGAAAAATGTCTAAAATTGGCCAATCAGATGACAATGTCAGACATCCCATCTCTTTGCCAAATCCACAGAAATTGGTGCAGCCTGACTGGGATGTTCTGCTACACTCGCTGTACTCATCTGAATATGCACCTTCAGATTAGCACTTTTTTTTATCCTTACAAAACTCTCTTAATGAGAAGAACTTCAATTCTCTGGGAAAATCTGTAAAAAGCCACTTAGATTATCATCCAGAAAGATGCCAAGTTGGGGGGGGGATCATGAAGCTGCCTCAGAGATGGCAAAAGGCAGTGAAACAAAATGGCAAATATGTGGTTGAATAAATCTATGTACAAATATGTAAATATTGTCTTTGAAATTCACTTAAAAATGAATACTAGGAACTTTTGTTCCAACTCAATATATACCTTATCTGATGGCATATAAGTCCCAGCTACCTTTTCTGAAAAACTGCTAAAAATATCTCCAAGGTCTTATGTGCAAAGCTGAGATATGATAGGCTTATATTTAGTAAGATGTTGTAGACTACTAGTTTGTACACTAAGTCTAACTCTATAATACTGCAATATGAGATTTATATATATATATATATATATATATATATATATATATATCATCTACACATATACAGGAGTTAGTTTAAAAGATATTTTCTAATTTCTTTTCATTTAACCATTTCTAAAATTAAAATTTAAATAAATATCATCTCTGTAATTAAAACAACATGGGGATGCAAAAAAAAAACTATAAATTTGAAATTTTTGAAACATAACTTGTATACATATCACCAGTATCTACTCTTAAATCCAAAACAAAAGGGTAAGTGTGGAATAAAAGGGTAGGTTGGAAAATTCTTACAAAATTAATTTCTTTCCCAAACAAAGATGGAGTAGAGGAGGTTGAAATAAATATACAAGTTAGAATAAACAGGCAGGCTGGAAAAAAGTGGAAAATAAAATAAAATACCAGTGAGTCGGTTGAACCAAAACAAAATTAAATAACTAGTCAGACCAGTCTCTTTCACTCATGAGAATAGCTAAACTATATTAAAAATTCCATGTTTCTAGCATGTATTTTTGGCATTGTTAAACAATAATCCCTTCGTGACATAGAGGAACTCATTTTTTCAATTTTAAACAAAGAGAAATGAACTGCTCACCTTTGATATTACACGTGGATAATCAAGACGCCCAGATACCATTTCTCTTGGTAGTTCAAAAACGTCCAGAGTGTGTGCAATCTCCCAGTCTTTCTGCTCCTTCTCTAGGGCAGCACTGGCACTAGTCCATACAATTTGCTCAACACATTGTACAAGGTCAGCAACAATTAGTTTGAAAATCAACTTCCATTCCCACATGGGCTTCTCTTCGACTTTGGTTTTTTCAATCACTGCAAAGTGAAGAGGAAACAAAATCAGAATTTTATATTAAAGAATTAGTTACAGACATTTTAACCTCCATATTTGATGTGGCAATTCATTTAAACCGGTGGTTCCCAATCATTTTTTATACATAAACCACTTATACTCTTAATTTTTTTTGTGGACCCCCATAACCAGTTGATGAAAATAAAACTTTTTTTATTTTTTACTAATAGATAATTTTAGGAATTGTATTATAGAATTCGTAAATGTATATGCTTCCTTTATATATAATCCTTATATAATTTATATATTAAATTAATTTTATTATTAATATTTTTTTAATAGTCGATATTAATATTTTATCTTATTTTATTAATATTTAAATTAGTAATTTATAAATAAACATATTAAATTAATTTATAAAATAAATTGTAATCTTCATATAATTTTCCTTTTATTAGGTTGGTGAAAAAATAATGACGTATTAATGTCGTTTTTTGACGTATTTTTTAACGTCAAAAAACGACATTCTTACATCATTATTTTTGCACCAACCTAATATATATAATCCTTCCTTTATTTATCTTTCTCAGTCTTTATTCAAATTTCACAATCAAAACATCTAGTAGAGTAAAAGGTATGCTAAAACTTACATTGTTTGATCTTGCTAGATTTAAGGTTATTTTTCTATTTTTAGTATTTTAATATGGTGTAGATTACAGTAGAAATTCCATTTCTCAGTTGTAACAACAGTTCTGAAGTGAAATTGCTCTATGGACCACTAAAATATTACAGTGTACACCCAATTTGGTATTATTTTGTAGGGACCTCCATTAATGTTACATGGAACCTAGAGTCCATATAGACTATGGTTGAGAACCTACTGATTTAAACTAATATTGTTATCCTTTTTTTTTTCTTTTCTTAATCAAGCAAGGTAGTAAAGCCACTAAGACACAAGGGTTACTGGGTGTGGAAGAATTAAGATCAGAAACATTACTAATGGAAGAGAAAAGAGTAATCAGGAGGACTGTAGATAGTGATTGACATTGCATTTAAATTTTGAAGATTAAAGCTGCCTGGAAAGCATGGAGTCAGAAGGAAGTTCCACAAGTGAGATGCATGAGAAAAGAAACTGTTAGCATAGAATTTATGGCTACATTTAGCCAGCTCAACTGAACATTGATGAGATTGTAGCCATCACGCCAAAAAGGACCCACTGGAACAAGGCAGTCATCTCTCGTCGACTCTCTCAGCTCCAACTGCCAAAGCCTTCAAGCACACTCATCTTATAGACCATGACGAAGCAGTCGATTGGTTGAGTGAGAGAGTTTTACATCTGCGTAGGCGTACTCCGCCAATTCTCCTTTCCTTCAATTGCTCTGCGACAACATACGTATGCAATGCGTGGACGTTTTCAGGCATGATGTTGTGTATCTTGCTCACAACAATTACAGAGATCTCGATGCCAGTCTTGTACTGTTCTTAAATTCAAAAAGTATAGACATCAAAAAGACAACAAAAATATTTTATTTGATTTATTATTAATATAATTTATGATTAAAAACCAGATCCATAACAATGCTAACAAGAGACATCAAACAAAAAGAACTGAAAATATATCAAAAAGAAAAAGTGATAGAACAAGCCATACAAGAGTGTCTAATCTACTAGATATTTCTGGATATAGAGATAGACTCTTATACAGCTAGAAACCAGACATTTCTAGATGTAGTTTCTTGTATGGCTAGAAACATATATAAAAATAGATAAAAATAAAAATAGATCACTTCTCAATTTCATCTGCCATATTTTTGTTTTTTCTTGCATTGAAGTCAGAATACTACAATCACTTGACTGTATCCCTTTTGTGTGTGAACACAATTCTTATTTTGTGAACTTTTTGCCCCCTTTTCTCTTAAATATATATTGTTTGCTTAGTTTTACTTTACCCTTTTCTTTTTCTTATTGCTTATTAAGAACTTTGTCAATTCCATTTGTTGAGCATTTTTGCCAATTACACTTAACCATGGCCAATTACTCCACACTTTCCTGTCAACTACAATCTTCAAAAATTTAAATGCAATGTCAGTAGTCATCTTCTGTTTCTGAATCCTGTTCCTTTTATTGTCGTTTCTCTTCAGTAACATTTTATCCATTTCCTTCACGCTATTGTCATTCATTTTCAGTAACTCATTGTGTCTTAGTGCCTTTATTACTTTGCTTAGGGTGGAATGATTTTTAAAAAATGTAAGTACAAATCCTTTTGTTTGAGTATTTCAGAAATAAAACAAGGATCAATTCCTTTAACCCAGCCTCAAATGAGGTTTAAACAAAGATTGGTTTTCCTTGAATACAGAATGATTAAAATATTTGAATTTGAAAGTTAAAACTCAGAACCTTTTGAAAATCATAGAAAATTATCAGAAAAAAAAAAGTTCTTAATACTAGCCTCCTATGATCATACTTATTATAAAACCCAGGTTGTGTGTGTGTGTATCTGTATGTTTATATATTGGATCGGATTTCCTACATTTTTCAACCGATTTCAACAAAACTTCACAGGACTATGTAAAATTACCTTGCAGTGGTTCTGACAGCACCAAAAATTGGAAAAACACAATTGTTTTTACATGAAATCAATTTGAAAACACGATTAAGAGGCATCGCTATCACAAGAATGAAAGGGGGACAACTCATATCGAGTTATACTTATTATAAAACCCAGGTTGTTTGTGTGTGTGTGTGTGTTCCTTTATATATGGGATCAGATTTCCTACATTTTTCAACCGATTTCAACAAAACTTCACTTTTTTTTTTAGCAGGTAGTGTTTCTTATTGTCTTGCACACTTTTTTCTTTATTTTTACATTCAGAATGCTTTAAAAATTCCATTTACAAGACAATTGTTTATAATAAAAATCTATTCAATCGATAGACTCATAACGATTGAAAACAATGTTTTTGTTTGAGTTTGGGTTTGACCAATTCGTAAAAAAAAAAAAACTAATTAAGACATGCGTGTCCATCAACCTTAAACAATCTTTGTCAATCTTATTTTTCAGTCTTTATGATGGTCGATACTTGATCTATCTCTTACTGTTACATCCCCGGGCAACGCCAGGCTCTACTGCTAGTATTTAATAAATACAGGGTGTCTTAAAAAATATTTAAAAATGTCATTTTTCATATTTTTATTTCAGAACTTATATTAACAAAGGAAAATAACCCATGGAAAAATTCACAATTGAACAAAGAACCAAAATCATGGACTTATATTTTGGATTTATTCAATTGATCTAATTTTGGGAAAATACAAAGTTTTATGGTGACCATATTCACCTGACCTGACACCTCCTGGTTATTTATTCTGTGTGTGTGGTGGGGAGACACCTTAAGGAATGTGTAAAGATTACAGACAATTCAGCAAATCAAGGATAACATTGGTGTAAAAATTTGAAGACTGCAGCCAGAATTAGCAACCACTTTTACAGAGAATGCTATTGAAAGAGCATGTCTGTGTGAAGTAAAAATGAAGGATATTTAGGTCTTGTATTTTTTCATAATTAAACAGAAACATATTTCCAATGTTTGAATTTTCATTCTGCATAAAATTATTTTTGAATAATAAGAAAATGTTGAATTATTAAATTTTTAACTCCCCAGGTGACTTCTGGAACGCCCTGTATTTTATTTTATTTTTTTGCGTATATTTATCTTAGAATTTAAATGTTATATTTTAGAACCAATTATACTTTATGACTCCAGAGTTTAAAAATCAATGCTGTATCCACCTATATAGCCAAAATTATATAAATAAATATTCCAGCAATGGAAGATCTGGAACATTGACAGAGACATGAACTTAATGTATTAAATATGTTTGTGCATCAATAAAAAAGAAACAAAAACAAAAGCCTTTCTCCATCTCTGATTTACCTTTGGGGGCAGGTCGACAATCAAGCAGGGGACTCTGGGACCTCATTGAGGATGATTCGGATGTAGAGCCTTCACTGCTGTTACTGCCTTTCCGACGAAGCACTTCTGGACTAACAGACTTCAGCACTCCTGCAGGATAGACAAACAAAAAGAAAAATAGGTTGTTATATATATATATATATATATATATATATATATATGCACACCAAAAACATTTTACTTTTATGGGTATAGAGATTAAAATAGATTATTGTGATCTATAGAATGTAAGGAGATTAAATAAAGGGAGTTCCAATAACTTGGACCGATTTTAAATATGAATTAAGTTTAAGCATCTAATGATTTTTTTTCTTTTTCTTTCAGAATAATCAACTTAAGTTTTTGGCAATTTCAACCGTGGAAAGATTAAAATAAAGAAAGTTATAATAATAACAAAACAGCATTAAAAAATTTAAAATAATAGCAATTTTATCCACCATAGTCTTACACAGACCCCATCATGAAAAAAAATATTCACAGACGGATAGATGTGTGAACAAGTGTACATACGTGTGTGCGAGCAAACATTATTCACCAAACAAAATAGGGGAACGATCTGCACGATGACATGCCAACTAACAAAAGATATTCGCCAAACAATGCAACAATGAATGCAGTGACCAATTGCGTATGTATGTACGCAATGACACATGGATGTGCATATGTGTCAGGTCGCACACTGTCTACATATATTTATGTTTGCATGAGCTCTAATGTTTGGGCATGCATGTATGTATGTCTGTGCCTGTCAATGAGTAAACATGCATGTATGTATGAGTGAGTTTCCGACAACAATTTTTCCTCCTACTACCATAAAAACACTGATATACTCAATCATATATAAATACAAAATTTAAAAATTAATCAATTTGTCTGATGATTGCAAATAGCGTGAAACCCAGGGTCACAAACTCACATCAATCCAAATATATATATATATATATATATATAAGGCTAGTATAGGGTCTCAATGACAACCCTCTTAGAGATGGTTTTTCGATAAAAACACTCCGTGTATTGGACTACCATGAGTGGAGTGTCTGAGTTGGGTATTAGAAAGAGCATCCAGCCTTGTAAAAACTTGCCTCAACTCATTATGATAAATTCTTTGTCAGGCAGGACCCACCTTGATTTGTGCAAGATTAATCCCGGTCCTGCCTGACCAAAAAAAAAAAAAACATGACTATGTATATATGTAGCTTTATACTTTCTGGACAGACCACAGAATATAAGGGCCTGCAGTGTGAATGTGATAGTTGCGAATTTCCTGAACATTCATCTCAGAAATCTGAATACTGTGTTACCTCGAAGGCTTCCTTTAGATCCACGTCTCTTGTTGCTGATAGTGCTGCTCCCGCTGGTGGTAGCCATTTTGTAAAGATAGTCAATGTGCTCATCGATGTGAAAAACCGAGAGAAGGATGTCCCGCAAGGACTGCAGATAATGCCGAGAGATAACAATAGAAGCTTTGCGACTGTGGCTACCTCTTCGTCCGCCTGCACTCAGTAAGCCCTGTTCAGCCGTACTTGAGTAGCCTTTCAACAAGGGTTTCTTATGGTTGGCATCAAAAAGGAACTCACTCGAAGACTGGGCAGAGTTTCTATGTATGATATCTTTCAGATCATCATAGATTTCTTCAATGAGTGCTGACATCTCATCAGCGTACTTATCAAGATAGAGGTCATGGATGGCCTTGAATGTGCTGGATGCTTTCTTGAATATTCCTGTAGTGAGGATGGCAAAGTCTTCATCAATCATCCCAGTAATCAAAGCAGCCAACATAGAACAGTTTTTGGTGATGGCTGCTATGTCCAGTTTTTCATCTTCTCCTGATTGCGGCAACAGACTATTGAAGTAAGTCTCGAGCTGTTGAACACGCAGCATCTGGAAAATAGACAACAGGAGTTGATTAAAAAAAAAATTTGTCATAAAGATAATATCAGGAATTTGTATGAAAGTATGAGATTCAAAACCTTTGGTCAATAAGAATGATCATGAACAAAAAAAATCAACATCCTCAACCAAGTGTTCAAGAAATGGGACTCAAGGTAAACTTTTCCAAAACAAAAACTATGATCTGTCTATATTTCAGAGATGAAGTATTATGTACTCTATTTACATTAGTCAGACTATTGTCCTCATCTTTGTCGCCATATTTATTACAATGTTTCGGCTGTTGTACGCTCCGGCCTTCTTCAGTTGGTTGTTATTAACCTGAAAACAGTCAGTTTTTAAATAACCTTGTCAGATTAAGATTTTCAAATGAATGCCATGTATGGTGCCAAATTCATTTAGAAATATCTAAACTCTCAACTGTATAGAACCACTTTCTCAGATTGATGATTAAAAGTAGCTTTGAGCAAATGAAGCCTGTAAGCCTGGAGCAGCACTATGGAATCACAAAGAACTTTACTAAGTAATGGAAACGACATCACTTAAAGACTTTCAACAACAGCAAAAAGCTAAAATGGATAGAAAGAGAAAATGACATAATCAAGAATTTGACATTTTTCAAACAAAAGTTTACAAAGGAATCCCCTATCAATATTGGAAAGAGCAATAACAGTTACTGGATTCAAGAAACCTATTTACCTGAAAAAAATTTTAAGAGAAGATTTTATTAATTTCAACTGACAGTAGTAATGGCTGCTCAGACAATGAATGCTAAATGTTTCCTTATAAGGAAACAGCTAATATAACTATTACCATTATACACATTGCAGGGCTGATTTGGCTCTCTAACTATGGTTGGTCACAATCTAGAAGGACATAGTGCATATGCAGTCACCAACAAGATGATGGAGTTCACAATGACTATAATCTCAATGGTGCTGATGTATTATTATTACACAAATACCTTTTATAATGGTGAAAAATATAAAAATCAAACAATTTAAAGGTTGCCAAGTTATAACATTTTTAGAAGATTTAAATGTCACATGATAACAATATTTAGTACAGAACATGTTTGAAATTGGTTTATTGGCAATAATTAGCATTTTTATGTATTGTATATATGATATCTGTTAATGAATTCAATAGATTTATCTGACTCTGACAAGCAATGTATCTGCAAATGTTGAAATCGGAAAAATAAGTTTTTTTTTAACCTTTATCTATTAACTATTCTTGCTTTTGTTTAATATTGACAAGAATCTGCTCACTGTTAATGTGTTAAACTACATGTAAGATAACATGGAAAATAAGTAAAACAACAGTAACTTACACTACAAAGCAAACTAACCTTTTACATAGAAGAGAAAATAGCCATGATTATCTTTTCAGAACAAGATAAACTCTTAAATAAGAGATCAGGGCTCACTTTCAAATGCAGACACAAAGACAAATTCTTAAATTCTTAAATAGATTTGTCATAAATATACAAAACAAATAAATATATAAATAAATACATAAGAAAGGAAAGAAACAATACCAATTATTATCAAATCCTTCTAATGTTAAACATATTATTAGGTTGGTGCAAAAATAATGACGTAATAATGTTGTTTTGTGATGTATTTTTAGCGTCAAAAACAACATTATTACGTCATTATTTTTGCACCAACCTAATACTATAGTTATTTCTATATTTTACCTTCTATTAGGTTGGTGCAAAAATAATGACGTAATAATGTCGTTTTTGGACGTATTTTTTAACGTCAAAAAACGACATCATTACGTCATTATTTTTGCACCAACCTAATACATATCAAACCTCTCTTATAATCTTCCACTATTTTATGAACTCCCTTTTCTTTGTTTACTTAAATTCCTTATCCTTTTATTTTCTAAAGACTTTTTGTTTTTTTTTCTATATATTACTGGATATAGTTTGTATTCTTGATAATTTAACTTATCTTTAAAATTTTAAAAATGGTTAATATAATTATTTTTACTTTTTTATTCATTAATTTCTTAATTTAAATTATCTATAAATGATCTATTTTTAATCTTATTATATCTTATTTGCAAGTATATTTTGGCAATTTTTTTTAAAGGAAAATTTTTTTTTTATATAATTAATAATCAAAAATTTCATTTTATAAAACTTCTTTTTTTCAGCCTTCACTTTATCTTTCTTATAACCCCAATTTGGAGTCTTAAGGTTAATATCTGGGTTGAATTTGTGTAGCTTCTTTCCTTTTAAGACAGATAACTTCCACCTTCCCCTTACCACCACATGGGCAGTCTACCCTGTCTGCTATGTTATGGGTTGGCTCTGTATCAATTTTTCAACTGCTGTCTTTGTTAAATATTAAATTTATATCTCTAGTTCTGACATTGAATACTGTCCACCGTCTAAGGCTGACACATTCAGCATTAGTTGAAATAGTCTATACTCATGAGGTAATTTTGCATTTCTCTGTTATGTAAAATATATATATATATATATCCAAAGCATGCTGTCACCAATTAGGCCATGAAAGATTGTCATATGATAAGACAAGACTCAATTGCTTACTTAATGAATGCACACCTCCCATTGAGATTTCTTTGAATCTAGATCTGCTTGCTTCATTTTGTGTCCAAAATGTTAAGAGTAATTAATTTTTAAATGGATTTTTGAATCCAATATTATTTCTCATTACTATATAAATATGTGTGTGTGTGTTTAAAATAGGATATTGAATCCTGACAAAGTTTTTAAGAAATTTGACAAATGGAAAACATGTCACTGAAAATAGATTTGATTATGCATTTCACCATTCTAGGCTTCATCAAATCCAAACACAAAAGAAAGAATTGTGTGTATTTGTGTGCATGTTTAAATAATGAATCATAGTACTTTTTCACTAGGCTGGCATTTCTTGTGGTTAAAGAAAGAAAATGAGTTACTTTAAAAAAAAAGCCATTAATATTTATCCTGTATCTTTTCTTTATAATTCTTACTTTATGTCGAAAGTTGTTAAGATATTTTTCCCAGCTTTGTCAGGATTCTATATCCTATTTTAAACACATATCATTAACACAGAAAAGACATGGATAGACCTAAAAATATATAAATCTTTTATTCTGAAGGATTGGATGAGGATTTGCCTTGGATTTATTTCAGAAAAGGCTAAAATGAATTTCTTGCTTCCGAGCCATCCTAAAAACGAGATGAGGATTTACCTTTAATTCGATACAAAAAACCTGGGAAAAATATATTAACTTTTGGCATGAACTAAGATTTATAAAGAAAAGATACTGAATTCTCAGCCTGTCCAAGAAATCCTTCAAAAATTTGATAAAGTGTATTGAATCATGCCCTTTTCAGCAGACCCTATATAAACACATATCTCATACTATTAGCTTCTTAAAAAAAAAAAAACTAATGAAATGTTCCATGGAAATATTTGCCCTATATTGTATAATATAGAACTGTGGAGTCGGAACACAAAACCTTTGACTTCATCTCCTCTATTTTTGGCACCTCCAACTGACTCCTGTTTATGTAATTAAGTGATTATGGCCTACAAAACTCAAAGCCTATGCATATGCTCCTTGCAGGCCTATATCACTATAACTGGTTTATATCAAATAATAAAGATATTGTGGCTTTTGTATCATACCTATTCATTCATCGATATTTTCTAACAGAATTAGAGACAAAATCTTTGCAAGGATATAGAAGAAATAATAATAAAAATACTGTAATGGAAGACTTTTTACATATCTTTGCAAATAAGAAATAAGTACAGAACAAAAATAAAACTACTTTATAACAGAAGTTGAAATATAATCTTTTACAGGATGTAAAAGACATAGCAAAAATAAAATTTCTGTAATGTAAGATTTTTTTTACATATATAGTTTTGCAAATACAAAATAACTACAAAAAAATAAAATGACTTTAAAAAAGAAGTTGAGATGAATTTCTTTAAAGTAAATAGTAAATATACAGTAGAAGAAATAACAATAAAAATTCTATAATGTAAGAATTTTTATATAAAGTGTAAATTCAACCGGAGTCAGAGTCAGTATAGTTTTACTGACTGACTTCAGTGACCCCTTAATTGTCTTTGTCTCAAACTCCATGACTCTGAAGCCCTGGTATAATATATAAATTATAGTCAGCTACACATTACTCTTAAAATGTGGCAACAGTTTTATGAATTGTACAGGGTTTTCAAAGTTTTAGCTTATTAACCAAGTTACTAAAATTCCCAGAAACATTATGTTATAATTAAAACCTACAGTTTCAGAACATGCAGAAAGTTTACAAAAAAAATATTTTGAACAAAAAATTGAAACCACCGTGATGATGAATTTATAAAGACACAATTAATGGGAAATGAATGCATCATGTCCTGAAAATAGTCATCCTTCCATTGATTTTGTGAGCTATTATATTTCTTAATATCAAACAGACAGCATTGCATCCAAAATAGTATTAAAAAGTACATCTTTGCTACTAAATTACCATTTACAAATCTAAACCATCTTCATTGAAATTTTCAATAAATTTTTTGTTGGGTTATGGTTTGGTAAACAATTCAGCCACTCTATCAAACAAGTGTCACTGAAAGACATTGTTATGTCGTGTATCCTCTAAGTTCTTATTCCCACTTCCGTTCTCGTTGGTGTCCATTTATTATATATGAGCTACCTGCTCATATGCAAATTATACTAATTTGCATATCACTACATCTCCCTATAACGGAGGGGCCTTATGCCGCGAGTACTTCTTGTACTTCTTCTTGTGCCCTCCTGAACATCTTCCTTTATCTCTCTCCTTTCCCTTGGAGATCTAGATCTATCACGTCTTTCCCTATAATCGAATTGTTCCTCTTGCATACTCTGGTCTTCCTCTTCTAACTCATCTCTCTCTACTTCTTCCTCCGCAGTTTCATTCTGCATTAACTCTTCTGATACATCAATAATGGGCATCTCTGAAGGCATTTCCTCATCAGATTCTTCTCCTTGGGATCTTATTTGGTCAGCATGAGCTAGAACACTGTTCCCATTTTCTTTATTTAATATTGCAGTATTATGTCCTTTCTGCATAATAAATTCGGCTGACTCTGGTTGCATATTCCTATTTCTTTTTGTACCACATCTTTTTGATTTGTGGCATATGACATAGTCAAAGGGACCTTAATTGTCTGCCCATTAAGGCAGATGGACTTTCCGGCCTGCCTGCATGTGGAATTGTTCTGTAACTTAATAGTAATCTTGGTAGGAAAGCATCGATTTCCTCCTTCTGTTGCAAGCATGCTTTTTTATGCCCTTCTTTACCGTCTGGACCATCCTTTCCGCTGCCCCATTACTTTGAGGGTGGTAGGGGAGGGTCTTGTAAGGTCTGCATCCTATTTTTCTTAGCCATTCATGCAAATCAGCATCCACAAATTCTGGTGCGTTATCAGTCACCAGTGTTCTCGGTGTCCCATTCCTAAAAAAAATATTACTCTTAATATTTGTTTTACGGTGGTACTTTTTTTTATCAGGTACTCTCACCACTTCAGGCCAACCTGAATATCGTCTACTAATATTAATAATAGTCCTATCCCATTGACATAGGCATGGTCCATGTGTACTCTGCTCCATGGTTCTACTTCTCAGGGCCATACATGTATTTTCTTTTGCTTAAAATTCCTGAGTTCTGTGCATTTTTTGCATCTTTTTACGTAGTCTTCACGTCTCTTGAGTACCCCGCCACCAGGCTTCCAATTTTAATCTTCTTTGCGTAGCTGCCACTCCACAATGTACGTCATCGTGTACACTTTTTATAACCTGTCTCCTCTGTGTTTCTGGGGAACTACCAAGTCTCCATTACATATTATCCCGTTTTCTATAGTCATTCTATGTCTAATTTCTTTGAATGGTCTTTCAGCCATTGAACAATTTCCCCAGCGATTCTGTTTTATCCTCGACATTATTCTATTTAACACTGGGTCATTTGTAGTTTCAGTAGCCATTTTATCTACAGATATTACATCGGTTTCTACAAGGTGCAAGAATGTGTCTTCAAATTCCTCGTCGTTTTGTCCTCCTCTCTATAAAACCTCAATCTAGATAAGGCATCAACGTGCGGGTATCGTATTCCTTTAACATATTCAATGTCAAAGTCGAACGCCATCAGTCTAATCGCCCAACGTAATATTCTGGACGTTGTAACTTTTGGTAGCTCTTTTCTTGGGTTGAAAATAAATTCCAGTGGTCTATGATCACTTTCCAACAAGAATTTTTTCCCCATCAAAAACTGTCTTGCTCTATCGTTGTCCACACTATGGCTAGTGCCTCCCTTTCTATATTCGAATAATTGTGTTCAGTTGTTGTTAATCTCCTTGATAAGTACATTATGGGATGCCCATCTTGTGACAAAATACCAGATATGGACTGCTCACTAGCGTCAGTAGTTAGAGTTATGTTCTTCTTAGGGTCAAAAATTTGTACTATTGGCTTTTTGCTAGAATCTGTTTTAAGTTTTCAAAGGCTTTCTGTTGGTGTTCTAACCAAATGAATTCCACATTTTTTTTTTTTTCTTAACTTAGCAAATGGCTCTGTCAACTCATTATATTTTGGTACATATTTTCTATAAAAATTTACCAAACCTAAGAAGGACTCAATTTTTTTTTTTTTTGGTGTAGCAACTTTTAGAATTTTCTCTATTAGTACTTTATCTGAGAGATCCTTCCTTTGATATTGAGTAACCCAAAATGATATTTCATTACTGTTGGTTACACTTTTTTTGTATTTATTGTCATACCAGCGTCTCTCAGCCGGTTCAGTATATTTTCAGTTTTTTTTTTTCTTTAAATCATCTTCATTTAAATCTCCAACACATATATCGTCTTGATAACAGATGGTATTTTCAACATTTCCTATTACTTTTTCAATAGCTTTTTGAAAAAATTGCACTTGCAGATTTTTTATGCCATACGGCATTCTTTTCCACCTTAACAGGCCTATAGGTGTGTTTATAGTCGTCACTTCTTTAAAATTTTCATTTATCGGTATTTGGTGGTAAGCTGATTTTAGGTCTACCTTGAAAATACTTTCATTCCAGCAAGCTTATGTAAAGCTACTTCCACATTTGGAATAGGGTGCGAGTCAGCACAAACTTTATGGTTCACCCCTATTTTATAATCTCCACAAATTCTCAGGTCACCATCTTTTTTTTTAATACCACGATGGGTGATGCCCATTTACTTCCTCCTGGAGTGGCAGGTTCTAATAAGTCTTCCTTTATTAGCTTTGCGAATTTAGCTATTACCAATGGTAATAAATGCACTGGTATTTTTTTCTCGCTTTAGTAGTAGGAGGGGGAAACATCTTTTAATTTCAGGCTAGCTTCATAGTTTTTTAATTTTCCTGTTTTTCTATTTCTATCTCATTAATCAACTTCGTTGAATTTATTTTTAACACGTCATTCCCCAGTAGTCCATGCGTTTTTGGCAATTTGTAACTATAATGGGTACTATTTCATATTTTTTTTTAATTCTATTGAACCTTCAAAGTAACCCATAATTGCTATAATCGAGCCATCAAACTGACGTAGTTGTATCGTTGGTTTTTTTTAAAAACGGTTTTCCCATTTTTTCCCACAAATTTCTGGGTACTATCGTGACGTCACTACCTGTGTCGATTTGCATTTCGACAATACAGTCGTTGATTTTCACTTTTATTTTTGTATCTCCGTTCTTAGATCCAGTATTTTGTATATTATCCTTTTTTACATTAAAAATCTGTCTATTTTCATCCTCTACTCTTTCCACATTTTTTCGTTTTACATACTTCTTTGAAGTGATTTTTTTAAACACTTTGAACACGTCTTTCCAAAGGCTGGGCATTTTTCTTTTTCATTTCATGAATTTTTCCACAATACGCACAATTTTTTCTTTTTGTTTGTACCGTATACGTTTCAGCCATTATTTCGTCAGAGGATTTATTTTTTATTTTGGTTGTAGGTATGTATTAATTCCTGCTGTTGTATAAATTCTATACACATATTCAAAGGCATGTTTGTAAGTTGTAACTGTTCCATTAACTTATATCTATGTGCCGAATTATGCATACCTTCAATTAATCTTAGTTGATTAATTCTTCTTCCGTTGTCTGCTTGCCTGTTCCTAGTTTTTCAATTCACAGTATTTTCGCACTTCTTAAAATATTTTACTATCGGTTCATCCACTTCCTGCTTCATTGCCATAAACTTGGTCCTTTCTGCAATCACCAGTCTTTTCTTTGGCCTCATGTTTCCTTTAATAACCTGACTTATTTCTTGAAAGTCATTTCTTCTAGTTCTCGAGGGTAAACCATTGTAGCAACCTTCATAATCGCTTCACAACCAGCGGTAGCCATGAACAAGTCGGTGATTTCATTTCCCCTCCTCTGTTTTTTGTTGTCTTTCAACTTTTTACATCTAGCATTAGCAGCAAAGCAACGAATCCACGTGTCTCACGCTCTGGGTCTTCAAGGACCAAAGAGTATCCTATCGGCGACGCCATTGTTATGTCGTGTATCCTCTAAGTTCTTATTCCCACTTCCGTTCTCGTTGGTGTCCATTTATTATATATGAGCTACCTGCTCATATGCAAATTATACTAATTTGCATATCACTACAGACATTTTATTTAAATATTCATTAGTTTCCGTCAACAAATATGATGGAGCACTGTCATGTATAAAAGTCAAAATTCTTCTGAAAGCACAGATTTCTTTGTTTTTAATGAAATTTTCTTGTTTCTTAATACTTTACTTAACTTTTGAAGGGCATCTTTCACAATTCCAATGTACCTTTGGACTTCTCAGATATTTATCAGCATGGAAAGCATTCTTTGCAGTTTCATAATATTAAGATTTGAGAATATAATGTCAGTTTTGTAAGACTTTTAAATAGACTTGAAACAAATTGAAATTTCATAAAGTGGAATAAATATTTACTCACCTGGTAACAGAACCAAATATCATCTGGCTGATACAACATGACCAAACTCTGCAAATACTCAATACGATTCTGTTCCTGCAGGTTGAGTTCCTGTTCAAAACCACGAAGGGGTAATTTGGACAATTTGTCAGTGAAGTACCTGCATAAAGATAAAGCAATTTAAATAATTTCTGCTAAAACATTTCAGTAATCTAGCTTCTCAAAAATGAAGAAGTGACTTGCAGCAACAGAAACTGTGGTTCTACAGGAGGATGCTGAGAATAGCATAAACTGAACATGTGAACAACAAGAAAGTTTTAAGGTAAATGTAAACAAAAAGGAAAATTATACATAAAATCAGAAAGAGTTGAAATTTCTAGGATGCATAATGAGAAAAGAGGGCCCAGAGAATCTGATACTCACAGGATATATTGAAGGGGAGAAAGAAGGAAATGGATTTATGCCTTTATAAATATGATTTCATGCTTGATATACTGAACTGTTGTGACCTGTTTAGGGACCAGAAAGAAAGAAAGACATGGAAGACGAAGGTAGGTTGAACAGGTGTATTGAAATAACAGATATACACAAAGCAAGAGTGTTAGTAATAAGCAGATAGAGACGTACGTCTGAACGGTAGGTTAACACTGCTTCTCCGCTTCCCAACCGACTGCCCTAGGATTTGTTTTGGTTTATTTTGTTTCATGGCATATCAACCTCAATGGGTTATTTAATGCCGACAACATTTTTAGGATAGATTTGTATGAATAGAATATGTATTCTTTGGTTTAGATTGGTTAGATTTATTTTGTTTTACAGCATATCAACCTCAATGGGTTATTTAATGCTGACAAAAATTTTTATTGCTGGTAATATTTTGTTTTGTCAAAAATCTGTTTCTGGTAATATATTTCCTTCAAAATTGTATTGCTGGTAATAATTTTTTTCAAAAAAGTATTGCTGGTAATAGTTAACTATTTGCCCATAGCTGGGACCCTAACAGGTGCTACCACCCCGGATCAGGGTGAACCTGGGAACACCAGCAATTAAGAGGTGGTTCCATGCTCCTCAAAACCTCCTTGCTGCTGGACGCAGTTTAACGTCTTACCCAGGACGCGGATGTAGTTTAACGTCTTACCCAGGACGCTGACTGCCCTAAGAAATCTAACGGTTAGTATTTATGAGAGGAGGAATAGTTCATTCTACTGTAGGAGGGTTTACCACAACAATTACTTAGCTTGCTTCAAATAAAAATATATGTTTATACATAAAATTTTATAGAACAAGATTCAATGGCATTCTAGGATACAACAGACACCAAAAGAAGGTAAAGGAGTACATAGTTAAAAGGTTAGATGGAGGAAAAGTTCAAGATAAGAAAATTAGTCCAAACCAATCATATAAAAGGATTAAAACACCCCATTTAATAAAATTCAAGCAAGAAATAATTATATTGTATGCATGATTTTGTTACCATTTGGCTTTATAAGCAAGATGAAAGAAAGTTTTTCATAGAGTCCTATTATAATTGTGCATGTTCCTTCCATCATAAGTTAGCACAACCATTAGACCCTGTCAATACCTCATAAATAATAGAATATTCCATTTTGATTGTTTGGGAAGAGAGGAAAAGACTTTACTTGATTTCAGCAAGAAAATGAAAGAAAGAAGGGAAGATAAAAATAGAAAGAAAGGATAAGGTTATACTGATAAGAAAAGATACTACACTTTGATCCTAGCCAAAAGATTGAGAAGTGATTGTATTTTTTTGCTACCCCACACTGACAGGATGTGATACAAGGTCAGTTTAATGTGGATAATCAGAGAGCATGTATACAGGCAAGTCCAAAAGTTGGTTGCACTGTCATCAGTATTACTAACAATCCACACACTTTAGTCCAATGAGGAAGTTATTGCTACAGGCAACTATTTCCCAAAACCAGATAATATTTTCAGTTGTGCTCTGTAATCAGACAGAAACACAACTGAAAGATGAAATGCAGTTTACCCACTTGAAGGCAGATAATACACTTTGATCCCAGCCAAAAGGCCAAATAGCAATGATAAACACGATAAAAGCCCCATTTTTTAAACCAAGTAAGGCAGTTGTTAAAAATCCAGTTAATATAAATAAAATAACATTGCCTGCTTGATTATTTTTAAGTTATTATTAAGAGAGTTGTTGAGGGATTTGGTTAGTTAACATAATTATTAGTGGGTATACCTGTCTTTTATTTTCTTAAACAGTGAAATTAATAACTGGCCTAGATGAAACAGTCCGACTGAAGAAGAATGTGACTACTGATAGAAATCAAACATATATTCCTTTTTTCCATCAGGGAAAATACTCCTATAGCCAAAGCATGCCATAAAATACTCCTATAGCCAAAGCATGCCGTTACCAATATGGGAGACCATCTTGATCAGCTGTAAGAGTGTTTTCCCTGATGGAAAAAAAAAAAACAAGTATACAGGCCCAATTGCTTTGGGGAGGCACATTTTTATTTAGTAGGACTTCTCAATCTAGGCCAGTTTTTTTTTTTTTTTTTTTTTTTCATAGGGTCACTATGCAGATGAGTACCTGATCAGCTTACTCCACATATTTGGGTTGAAAGTGGGAGAGATAATCATTGATACACAGCATTTATTTGGCAAGTAAGACCTGGCGGTGCCCATCCCTCTTCAAAACCACAGCCAATGTCTTCCAGACGGAAGGATCAGCTTGGTCATGGACACTTGGCCATTGATTCCATTGGGAAATCATCCACTCTGGCCTTCAGTCTAGGAAACACTCCACACAGCATAGCTATGTCATCACTACACTGGACGTATCCATACCTATAGAGTCTAATCTTGAAAAAATTAATAAAAAATTTGAACTTGTTGATATCATTCAACCCAACATATTTGATTGAATTCTTGCTGCCAAAGTACACCACATATATACATATACATATTGTTGAAGCTTAAATAAGCATGGAATAATACAACACAAAATGTACGTTAACAAAATGTATTGAAACAAAGAATAGGTACACAATATTTACAGTTAGTTTGGTATATTCTTGGGAAGACTGTTCCTGCATAATGGGTTGACTAAATCGCAGTGTCGGCAGAGTCTCTGGATTCAATTTCTTAATCTCTACTATCTTCCCTGTCTTCGGTACCAACCCATATTTATATGGTCGGTAGTCCGCTTATGTAAATTAGGTGTATCATACACAACACATATATATGAAGAAATATAGTTTTAAGGTGTGCTATATTTATGGGATAAAGTGCTCAATATCAGAGATAAAGCATATGTAAATATAAATGTAAAAGTGAACATTGGAGTCAACACTTAGATTTGGCAGGCTGTTTCATGCTAGACACAATCATCAGGCAGCCTGATGATTGTATCTAGCATGAAACAGCCTGTCACCTCTTAGTGTTGACTTCAATGTTCACTATATATATATATATATATATATATATATATATATATATATATATATATATATACACGCACACACACATATATATATATATTACCAAAACCATATTAATCTGTTTCATGCCTGCCATAAGACTAAATATTTACTATTAATCTATGAAATTAAAGACATAGAAATATTAGTATTATGATCGAAACTTCACTGGGTTGGTCAGGCTGTGCGCATGAGTGGTGAAAGGACACCAAAGATCCTCATGTACAGCCAAGTGTATAACAGTTCTTGGAAAGTGGAAAGATCCCTGTTGATGTACAAGAATAAACTTTAGCAAAACCTAAATTCTAATTACATTCCTCTGTCTTCCTTTGAGGAAATGGCTTCTGATTGTCTGAAATGAAGAGCTATGTGCATAGAAGATATCATGATTTTTGACAGATCACATATTGAGCATCTCTGTATTACTAAATACAATCCTAATATTCCTGCAACCATCGCAAGGGGTGCTATCCTTTTCCCTGACATGGAATGATGTGTAGGTATCAAGCTAGGCTTAAAAATCAACAAAAGTACAAACACCAATAAGGCATCAGAGCAGCTTGGAAAGTGAAATCGGAGAACTGAGTTCAAATTTTAGTTGAGTTTGTTATATTCACTTATGCATAAATACCCTTGGGAAAGGTATGAATCCGTCTCTACTCCCCCAGCTATGGATTAAATAGCAGGAGAGACTGGGTTCTTTAGTCTTGTTGGCAAAAAGTCTACTGTAGAAAGAAAAGGTAACCTACTGCTTGAAAAATTTTCTACCTAGTCAGTCATGTATCGAAAGACACATAACTCACTGACCTTGAAAATGATGTGACAGTCTATCATAATGTATATAATTATTCAAATTGTTTATCTATTACATAACCATTCTGATGAAGATCTCCTTCCAAAACATGCCATGTTCACACTGACATACCATCCCTTTTCCATTTGTGTTCCTTTGATAAAGAGCTAGTTCCACTCAGGTAGCTTGTTCCAGAACTGTTACTTTGTGGAAGAAACTCCTGAGATGATGCTTTCCTGAAAACTACAATCTTGGTTTTTTTTCAATTTCAGGGTCAACTGATATCTGTCTTACATGTTTTCATAATGTGCACTTCTTACTCCTGTCTCCCTCAAAACAATCTCATTCAGTAACCCTCTACCTTGAGTAGCCCTTGGGCCTTGCATTGGCTGAACTAAAAGTTTTAAAAAAGAAGGTACACAGTTTTATTTGTCTATATTTCTGAGATGAGGTATTATGCACACTATTTACATTGCTCAGACTATCATCCTCATCTTTGTTGCCATATTTATCACAACATTTCGGCTGTTGTATGCTCTGGCTTTCTTCAGGTGGTTGGAATGTCAAACTGAACCCTTTATTTCACTTGCTGGGGTAGACTGTTCTAGTTCCACATGCCATGTCTAATGGATATCAGTTATCTCCTGTTAATTCCCCTCTCCAAGTTCTCCACTGCCTTAACTCACACTCTTTGGGTCCTGTCACTGGATCTAACACCTTTATCCACTGTGCCATGTGTCCTTGAAGACATCTGTGTATGAATTTCTAGGTATAATAAACCTAATGTCTTCAGCAACCATTTTTTACCAGTGCTCATATTGCAATTTTTGCTGTTATCATTGCATGTTTTTTTACCAGAGCTCATATTTCAATTTTCGTTGTTATTATTGCTTTTCTCTGGCACTCCTTATTACTGGTTCCTATATTGTATTCATTTCTATGCTTGGTCAGCTCAGGAGATTTTTGTGGCCTAGCATATGTGCTGATTTCTTAAGTTTACGAATTTTCCAATGATGTTCTATGTCTATATGTTGTGATAAATATGGCAACAAAAATGAAGATGATAGTCTGAGCAATGTAAATAGTGTAGTTTTGTTTATAAAGTAATCTTTAAAAAAAATCTTAGCAAAATTTACCTGCGAAACTTAAGGGCAATCTGGTCCCAGAGTTGTTCAATAAGCACCTCATGGTTGTCCTGGACTGAGTTGAGGGATGCCACTGAGTCATCGGCACGAGGTGTGGCAGAAGAGCGGAGAGGAAGAGAGATGCCCTCAGAAGAAGAGAGGGTCATCAAATCCTCAAGAATTAGTTCCTCACATCCTGGATGGTTCTCAAGACTAGTTTGCTGTAAAAGACAAAAGAAGATCTTTAGATACTATAAATACTTAAAAATGTGTGTGTTTAGATATATATATATATATATATATATATATATATATATATATATATATATATATGATAGATAGATAGAGAGTCAATGACAAAATTATTCATACACCCATCAATTTTGAATATTTTTTAACCATTTTTCAGAATCTAATGCCCATATGATACCAGTTTTTTTATATGTTAATTAGCACACAAAAAAGGAATATAAAACTCAGTTTTCAGAACAAAAGGTTAAATACAAATTTGACAGGCAAATGATGCAAAATAGGTAAAGACAAAATTATTCGTACAGTATGAAAAACAGAAAAAGTTGAGCAATTTTTACAATATTAATAGTCAATCGCATATATCCTCTCATCTTTATAACTTGTTACAATCATTTTCTAATGTTTTAATGAGATTTGAACAAGTCTTTTTTGGTATTTTCTTCTGTTTTTCAATGGTTACACATTCTCATTCCTGAAGTTTTTTGATGACTGACGATTTATTTGAACTTTCAATTCTTGCCATAGATTTTCAATAGGATTCAAGTCAGGATTCATTGAAGCGATGACAGGATTGTAACCTTCTTTTTCTGAAGCCACACAGTCACTGATTTAGGCATATGTTTGGGGTCACTATCTTGCTGGAAAGTAAATCTTCAACCCAGATGAAGATTTTGCATTGATAGTTGTAGATTTTCATTCAGAATTTTTATATAGTCTGCAGATTTCATTATTCCTCTTATTGTAATTAATGGTCTAGTCCCCCTTGAACTAAAACAACTCCAAAACATCATCAAGCCATTTCCATGTTTTCATGTTGCCACTGTGTTCTTTGGGAAGAAAGCATCACCTTTCCTGCTTCAAATCTTCTGTACATCATTATGCCCAAAAAGATCAATTTTTGTTTCATCACTCCATAGTACTCGTTCCCTAAAGCAATTTTCTTTTCCAAGAATGTTTTGGCAAAATTAAACCGAGCAGCAATTTGACATGGTTTGTGAAGAGGGGTTCATCATGGTTGATTTCCAAACAACCCATATATATTTAAAAAGTGTTGTATTGTGTGAGTACATATGCTGACATCCATCATATCCAAACTTTTGGCGATGTCTTTCAAAACAATTCTTGAGTTTATATTAACCTCACAACACAGTTTTTGTGTAGTTTTCAGTGACAATTTGGGTTTTCTGTCATGCCAAACTGTTTAAACTTCTTTATAACAGACTGTACTGTAGATCTAGGGGTAGCTAACCTGTTTGAAATAGTGCTGTAACTGTATCCTATCTTGAGGAATTTAATAATTCTCTAAGTTAATGCTAAGCTCCTTTGTCTTCCCCATCATGCTGTTAATGTAAGAATAACAATGATGACGCTACACACCACATGATGTTCTTTGCTAGAATTACCACAAATATTCGATTGAACAAATAAGCTAGAAGGCTTCACCAATAAAATAATTATGTAAATTACTTACACAAATCAATCCATTTAAAACTATATTTTCTACTGCATGAATAATTTTGTCTTTTCCTATTTTACATAATTCATACCTGTCAAATTTGTTGTATTTAACTTATTGTTCTGAAAATTGAGTTTTATATTCCTTTTTCTTGTGCTTAATAAACCTGGCATCATATAGGCTTTAGATTCTGAGAAATGGATAAAAATATGCAAAATTCATAGGCATATGAATAATTTTATTGTTGCCTATATATATATATATATATATATATATATATATATATATATATATATATATATAGAGAGAGAGAGAGAGAGAGAGAGAAAATGGATATTTTATTAATCTGACAGATTTTTGTAACTTTAAATGTTATTTTTTAGCAGATACTCGTATTTGAGTAGGCACTCCATTTGCTGCTGGAAAGCGCAAATTTTTCTTTAATAAGATTTCTGAAATATTTAAGCTGGTAGATGAAAATAAATAAATATACTGTTTAATAAATAAATGGAGTGGATACTCTAACATAAGTATCCACTAAAAATAATGTCTAAAGTGATAAAAATCTGTTGGATTAATAAAAGATCCATTGAAAAAAATATATCTTTCTCTCTCTCTCTCTCTCTCTCTATATATATATATATATATATATATATATATGTGTGTGTGTGTGTGCTTCATTAAAGATGACAGAAAAGGTACTGCAATTAAGCTTTTTATTACAATTTTTGTATTTGTATATAAGTGATTTCTTTTCTGGACATAAAATGCATAAAACTGTCCAAATGTTCGATATATCCAAGTGCTTACAAGTATAGCAGACCTACCACTATATACCTATGAAGAAGACTCACTTTACACCTCACTGAACATAGTTCAATTAGGACTCATTTAAACACACATGAAAAAATATCACACCTATCAAACTTCATCTCCAATATACTTGTAGAAAATACAAGTATAACAGCTACACGTAAAAAAAAATAAAAATAATGAAAGCACTAATAATAAAAAAAAAAGCCAACACTAAATAACATCAATGATGAACACGGCCACAATGTGCTGACCCTGTTTGGAAAATTAAAAACATTCCTATCACTCTAGAAACATATATAAAATCTATATATATATATATAAAAGTGAACATAGAAGTCAACACTTAGAGGCGACAGTCTGTTTCATGCTATATGCAATCGTCAGGTCACATGTTATTTTTCTCAGCTATTTATATATATACGGGTCACATATATATATATATATATATATATATATATATATATAAATACCTGAGAAATTTTTGTGTGTAATCAATATTTGATTAAAAAATGAAATATTTTGTTGTTTATTTACATAATTCTCATTAATACTAACAAACATACTGCCTTGTTCTTTCATTATATACTGATTATATACAAGCATTTTTTTCATATTTTAAAATTATCTGATAGAAAAGATCATGTATACAATATATACAATAAAACACAGCACATAGATCAATTACATAAAATATACATACAACATGCTGCAATATTCTAATGATGTCATCCATGTCAAGATCATAGCAAGAACTCTTTTCCAAAACATGGCAATTGATCATGTATTTAAGGGTGTCCTGAGGTGAACTTAAGCACTTGTTGCCAGGCAACTCATTTGTGAATGTCAACACAGCCTGCAGGCATTCGTCAAGTCTGTATAAAAGAAAGAAAAAAATTGGTTACAATTACACAACAAAGGTTTGGGTTCCTTCAACCGCTACTGTCATCATTCTCTTACTCCTACCACCTTTACTTTTATATATATTCTACTGTATATAAAAAACGATAGAACTATACTAACATGTACATCCTGTGTCTGCTAACTCTACAAGAATTACATTTACTCTGAGATAGTTGATGCATCGGTAATATAAGGTATAGCAGTGTGGAAAGTGGAATCAGCAAGCATAATTCAAATTCCAGTCTAGTCTGTTGCATTCACTTTCACTCTAATACCCTTGGGAAAGTCATCTGTCTCTCCTCTCCCCCAGCTATGGGTTAAACAGAAAAATAGACAAGGCTCTATAAGCTATCTTTTTTTTTTTTATTTCAGAAATTTGTTTCAAGTACTGATGTTTTAAGCTTTTAGATTTCAGAGATAGCCTAAAAAACTTTTGACTCATACATTAGCATGCATTAAGCTTTTAAGACTGGAAGTGACCAAATGCACCTATAAGTTTTACACTCTTACAGTCTATAAGCACCTGAATACACCTGCAATCAGGTAGCACTGTATTTCAATACACAGCATTAATATCCAACTTGGCACCAGAAATCTACAACTTTGTAAAAGTTATAGATTTCCAAAACTATATCTCATAACCAGTAATATCGAGGAGACTAAAATTGGTATCATTTGAAAGAGAATTCAATTTACTTTCACATCAAATCAAGTTGTATGACTTGATTTTCAATCGGTTTTAAAATATATCAATTTAATTGCACTAATATCACATATTTAAATTTTTCAATGATTCGGTCAAGACTTCAAGGACTTAACTATTGAAATCTCTTAAGGGCTGACAGGGCTAAGAAGTCTCTTGTTGCAGATCTTCTGCTTTTACTTCTTTGCAGGTTAAAAATGTGACAAACATCACCCACCCCACAAGGAATGTAATGTATCCCCTATCCCTGAATATTATAGTTTTATACTTACTCTCGTGAGTTGATATCAATCTGGTAATCCATGTTGGAAATAACATGTTCCAGTGATCCAACACTAGGTAGGCCATTCTCAAAGATATTGTGGAGCAATGGAAACTCATCAGAATCCACGCCAGATGGTGATGCCATGTCAGTGGTCAGCTTAGTTCTTCATTATTACACGTCACCAACAGCGTTCTGAAAAAGATGACAGGAATAAAACTTAACAATTAAATTTCAGAAGATAAAAGTGATATAAAAATAACAGATTCATTGCAATCTTACTTAATGCCCAAAATAACGGTTATAGTGAGATTAGCCGTTTCCATTCAAGAAACATTTGTCATTCATTAAACAGTTATTGCCAGTTGATATTTATGTTTCCCTTAAACAAGTTTTTCAGGAAATTAAACTTCTTAAGTTTATTGTCATCCTTCTTTCTTGCACTGATAGAAGTTTCCTTCCTAACCTTTTGTTTAAGATAGTGTAGAAAGTCAACAGTCAGTTATGTGCCATGCATGATACACACTTAGGCAATCATGTATCTTTTGATACATGACTGACGAAGCAAATTTTTTTTCTCCCAGTAGGTTGACATTTTTTTTGCGGTAGACAAGTTGCCATCCAAGGCTATAGAACCCGGTCTGTCTTGCTATTTACCCATAGCTGGGGGGAGAAGAAGAGGATTCATACCTTTCCCAAGGGTATTAGCACGTAAGTGAATGTAATGGATTTGACTAGAATTCAAACTCGGCTCTCTGATTCCTCAATCGGAGCTGTTATCCATTACTCCACCATGACTGCCTAAGCATGTGTCATGCATGGCACATAACTGACTGAGAAAGTCAACATCTTCATAATATCCTTATTTTCTCTTCTAGTTACATGTTGCAACCCATTTTAGTTGTTACTGCTGTTGGAAGTCTTCAAGTAATGCAGTTTTTGTTATTCGGCAAAGTTCTTTGTGATTCTGTAGTACCAATCTATAAGACATAGAGGATTCATTTACTTGAAGCCATATTTTTATTGATTCATTTTCTATGGTTTATCAACCCTTTGCAGGTTATTTAAAGCCAAAAAATATTTTTAAATTGTAAGAATTTTTGGGGGGGGGAGATAATAATGGTTTAGTGATAAACGTTCTACTAATTAACCTATAGTTAGGAGGAGAAGAGGTGAATCCATATCTTTCCCATGTGTATTAGCACATAAGTGAATATAACGGACCCAACTGGAATTTGAACCTAGCTCTCTGATTAACAATTTTGTGTCATTATTCATTACACCTACCCACACATCCAAACTTACAGCATCTGATATTCTCATTTAGTTACTAACCAGGTTTGACATTGCTTAACTTCGGTGATAATATGGTAACTGGTATTTCAATTTGATGTGGCTGTAAGCCATTTTTAATCATTGATCTAAAAAAAATGTTTGTATATAGTTGACAGTCTGAACAAGTTGAACGCAATGCTTGACGTCCATATGTGGGTCTAGATCTGACATAGCTATTTAAGAACATCACTCTCAAATTAATATCTTGGTTTTGTAGCATCTTGTGGTGATGGGCAACCTATCTTACATTCAATTTCCTTTACTTCCGCTACTAAATTTGTTAGAACTGGTCAATGCACCAAGATATTTGAAGGGATTAAAGTTTATTAATTCCACATTTTGAATTTTTATAACAGATTCAGTGTATGGGTCATCATTTCTTTTCTAAAAGAAATTTAATATTTATATCATCAAATAACATTTTCAAATGTTTTGCTCCAGGCTTTGTTCAGTTTATTTTTGAATGAAAAAATGTGTCATTTTTTTGTTCGTTTCTGGCTTGTCTTGTGTTTTTCTGCTGTTAACTCCCCAATGCTAGATTAAAAAGTAGAAGTATTTGTAAAGGTAACTTCTGGCTGAAAGCACAACCAACTTAAATATTTGTCAAACTATCATTGTTTGTTGTAACAGCCACCAAAAGGGACCAGTATATACGTTCACAGACTTAGTCTTTGCTATTTAGTAGTAACATAGTAGTAATAGGGTTAAAATTATGAGAACAATTTTTAATGTTCCATAAAAATATAAAAATAAACATTTATCACATAAATACATACACTAGATTAAAAGTCACCCTATCAGGCAGCATTTAAGCTAGCTCCTCAAGAGGGTTCTTGATTGGGCCTTCAATATGTTGGGAGGAGTAGATGTGATAGGCAACAATAAACTACAGAAGAACTCAAAATAGATCACTGCATTTAAGTATCGCATTCATATTTAAGATTACCTTTTAAAAGTTCAACTATAATTCTTCTGCTGCCATTTAATTTAAAGACAATTTAATGTACATAGGCCCTTACTTTCTATACAAACAACTATTTTTATTTCATGGGTGACTTTTGCTGTATTTCGCAATTACTTTTGATTATTTCCAAATTTATTTTCAAGTTGAAAAAATTATCGTACAAAAAAATCACGTAAAAAAAAGAAAAATAGAAAATCGCCAAAAATAATCAAAGTAATGAAAACTTAGGAGTCCAAAATTTCATGATTACGAATCTGGAACCAGCACAGAATGTTTTTAATTTGCTCATAGAGTCAACCTGATTCGAAAATAGTATGATATTTTGGGCTGAGGTCTCTAGGAGTAAAGTTGAAAAAGTGTGACACACTGACATTCGCATTTATTATATAGATATGTTTAGCTGTTATTTCTGCAAGCCTGCTACCACATGAAGGAAGCTACCATGTGTTCTTTAGTAACTGCTGGTCAAAGAGGCAATACGGTAATTCTGCTCATTACTACTATCATCTGAAATTCTCCTCAAAGACACCATATATCTGTTTATCATTTCTTTGAGTTTTGCTTCAAATTGTTATTGTTTCTGTTTGAAAAGTGTTTTCTTTGCTTGTGTATTTCTTTGAAATGTATTTTGTTCATCAATTTACCCCTTTTGAGAAATATATTTGATATTTGTTTCTAGTTTTCACAGGTGTAGTTCCTCAATAAAAGGATAACATCAGTATGAAACCTGGACCTTTTTCATTGAGACCAGTGGTCAGTTACACATGTGTGTGTTGCATATCTGAGAGTTGCATAAGGCATAATCTCTGGCATAGCCAAGTTGTGATCATTTATGTTGTAGCATACCTATGGATGATAATGGGTATGTCCCCGTTTGCATAAATACAGTAGTAAATACTGTATGTTGGTCTGCAGTTGGAGATTCATTGTGGAATTCACTTGACTCACTTTTAGCAGTTGACTACTTCTTTTACGTGCTTATATGTGTTGTTCTTGTCCAAAGTATCATAGTTCATTACCAACCTTTGTGTGAATATTCTATTCAGTAACCTTCCCTAGGTTACAACAATTTAAATGTAGTTTCTTTTTCTAAAAACTAGGGAATTAACAAGAATTAATTGAACTGATTTTATCAGCATTTTTATCAAATAAAATGATCCGGGAAAATTTCTGGAAAAAAAAGGTAGAAATCTCAGCAGAGCTTGGATCAATTATTGTAAAGCCATTGATACCATGCTATTGGATCCTTAAGGCTTTGGAAATGTGGAAAGAGTCCTCAGTGATAGTACATTTCCTTAAATATAACATGGAACTGTGGAAAACCACAAATATACCTAAATCACATCAAAGGTAATTCCACTTCCATTTGTTTGAATATCCAGCAAGGAAACTTTCAAGGAGATGCCCTGTCACTCCTATTTTGTCTTTTCTTGATCCCCCTTTCACATGAACTAAACAGTAATAACTATGGATACAAAGTAAAAAAAAAAAAAAAGAAAGTCTTTCATCACCTATTCTACATGGATAATATCAAACTCTTTGCCAAAGACAATAATGAGTTGAAGAGTATCCTCAATACTGTAAAATATTTCAGTGATGACTTTGGTATGGATTTCAGATTAGATGTGCAAAAGTAACATTCATGAAAGAGAGAGTTACAGAAATACACTCAATAGATCAAGATTTTGTCACAAAGATTATGGAACTGGAACAGAAATAAGCCTATAAATACCAAGGAGTCAGCAAAGGAGATGAAATACCGCATAGCCAAATAAAAGAGAAAGTAAGAAAAGAATACTACAGGTGTGTGTATGTCTGGTGTTAAATACTGAGTTGAATCTACAAAACAATACCAGCCATAAACATTTCAATATCATTAATTAAACCATAGCTGACGTTAACTATGAGTATGGTTTTGTACATTTTCCAAATGCTTGTCCGAGGTGAATTCTGAGAATGGGTTTAGTTTTGATAACTGAAAAATGTTTGGATCATTTCCATTTTTCTCTTCATTTCATGTCCAAATAATCAAAGTCTGAAAAATCAAGGTACAGATAATCTGGGATATACTGTATAGTCATTGCATAGCAGGCCTTTAACATATTTACAACCACATTTATACACAAGTACTGTTTGTCACATGATGTGTATTGCTTCTGTGGGTCCATTCCACAGTTTTGTCATTTTTAAAAATAAAAGCTAGTGCTTGCTCACTTCATGTCATTGTTTTTATTAGGTAAGGAGATTTGCATAGGCAACAGGAAAATACATGCAAATCAGCCATGCCACTCACACATGCATTCACACTTCAGCCAATATGCCACATGGAAAAAAAATACTAGTCACATGTGTTCGTTTTGTTTTTTGTGATAACATGGTGAAGTTGCTACTTGATTCTTTGTTACATGAATCAGTTTATATACTATTAAATTACAATTCAAACAAGAATTCGAAGCTAAACTGAAGAACTGTAGGCAAATCCACAAATTAATGACAGCAGTTTTATAACCTTGAGGGACCAATATTCCATTTCAGGCTTTAAGGAATTCTGGGTTTATTTTACTCCATTTTCAGTATAGAATTCCATTTTTTTCCCCATTTTCAGTATAGATTTTTGTTTTTGCTTCATTCAAAGAGACTAAATTTGGTATCATTTGAAAGAGAATTCAATTTACTTTCACATCAAATCAACTTGTATGACTTTATTTTCAATCGGTTTTTGAAATATATCAATTTAATTGCACTAATATTGCATATTCAAATTTTTCAACAATTCAGTCAAGACTTCAAGAACTTAACTATTGAAATCTCTTAAGGGCTGACAGGGCTAATGTCAGTGGTCAGCTCAGTTCTTTCTTATTACACATCACCAATAATGATACTTAGTGAGAAAGTGTAAGAATATATAAATGTGATTAAAATAAAAGGAAATGAAAAAATTTACTAGCTGGAATATTTACCCATTGCTCCAGCTTGTACCTCATACTTTTGCCCTTAATCTAACTTGATGAGTTTCTGGGACAACTCTTGCAAAGAATTCTACAATCCTAAATAAGAATTAAGTGAGAGTGGCAAAAACCTACAGAAAATTAGCACCACAAAGTCATCTAGAGACAAAAAGCTGCATTATCACTTGGTCACTTTATTGAAATTATTAAATAAAATTTTTTAAAAAGTCGTGTAAAATTTGGCTTTCTGAAATGACAAACTGATCCCCACTTCCATCACCATTTGTGATAAGAAAAAGAAAGGATAAAACAAAAAGATAAAATTTTTGTTTCCATCTGCCACTACCACCATATTTTTATTTTATTTTTTTTTTATTAAATCAAGTCAACTTTGTAAAACTTTGTTCCTAAATATTGTAAACTGTAGGGAGACAGTAGCTAAGGGGATTTATTAAAAAATTACTGACTTTATTCTTTAATGTCTGTCAGATGAGCAAGTTAGGAAAGGCAAACATAGTAACAAATTAAAATAGCAGTTGACAAATTTGATTGTTAGAAAAAAAATTCCATTTCAAAATCGGGATTTCTGTTTCAAGTAGATCATTCCATTTTTCCATTTTCATGGAAAATAAGCCCCTTTATTGATCCATGGAAGGTGCTGAACTATGGAGTGCCAGATTACTGAGGTACACTTGTATTTTCTGGTATACCAGCATCTGTACAGAGGTCACATCAAAAAAGATTGTTTTATCTAAATGAATATGAAAAGTGGCAAGGCAAGTGACTTAGCAGTAATAATGGGTAGTTCAGCTAATGTACATCTGACCATTTTGAAGCCTGGTTATTGCTTGACCACATGAAAATGCTAGTAAACTGAAAATGACCCCTAAGTTTAACATGCCTAACTCCTGATCTTACCAGCTCATTCTGCAAAAAAAATTTTTTTTAATTTCTCATAGGGTGGAAAATAGAACAGACCAAATTTAATAACTATATACCTGGTCTGGTGCACCTGCTATTCCTCTCAAGGTTCTTGACAAAATCCAAAGAAGGATCTGCAATGTAATTGACCCTGGCTTGGAATTTTGACTTCAGTTACTTTCTCACTGATGTGGTGTAGCTTCCCTCTGTCTTTTCTACAAATATTTTCATGGCAACTGCTCTGACAAGCTTTTTTCCTTGGTGCTCTGACTACATGAATTTAAGCATGCCACTAGATTGGCATCTAGATCCCTACCCATTTACTGTTGAATTTGCTAAATGCAACTGCCACTTCTACTCTAACAATTTCTTTTCTCGCATTTCCCGCTTGTGGAACTCCCTCCCATTTACTTACTGCCTGATAACTACAATCTTCAAAAATTTAAATGCAATATCAATCACCATCTTCTTGAATCCCATTCATCCTTTGTCCTTTCCTCAACTCAGTCTTTTCTCTCACTTTCACTCTCTGTAACCCTATGCGTACTAGTGGAATTTCCGCCTTGCTTGGGGTGAAATGATTAAAAAAAAAATTTAATTTTAGGGTACAATAAGCATTGAAAGTGGCCAAATTTGGAGTTCTTGGATTCAGTTTTAGATCAATCTTAAAAAAATTAAAAAGCTTGATGTAATAATATTGATATTAAGAACTCTTCAGACATGTATTCCCATATTTCTGTGATTTTGTAATAAAGATGAAAAAAAAACCCCAAAACACCTTATTCAGATGAAGCTTACTTCATAATTGAGGACCAATATGGAATTATATATAAACTAACCTAATATTTGGTGGGTTATAAATTTTATAGGAGATATTCATACTATTGAACTAATCCTTTTTGTTGTACTTCTATACTAATGTTCACCCAAGAGCCACTCAAGGTAGAGGTTTACTGTGTAGTGTTGTATGAGGATAAGAAATTGATTGATTCAATCATTTTCTATGGCTTATCAACACTTTAAAGCTAGAAATATTTTTTTACATTGTAAGAATTTTTTTTTTTTTAAATAATAATGGTTTAGTGATACAAGTCTTACTAATTAATCTGTAGCTGGGTTGGCAAAGAGGCAGATTCATACCTTATCAGAATTTGATAAACAAACAAGAAATTATAATGTGGATATAAAGTGGGGGATCAATTCTGTATAACAATCAATATATAAACTGATCCTTCACTTTGTGACCACGGTTGTTTCTATACATTTCTATTCTAGAGTATGTAAATCTAAAAGACATGTCCATGTACCTAATTAGTATTTGATTGATTCATTCATTTTCTATGGCTTATCAACCATTTGCAGGTTATTTAAAACCCCAGGTTCGCCTTCATAGTGGTGGGGTGTTGGTCTTGACTGGGAGATAGAATTTTTTATTTCAATCTCAACTCGATCGTGTCTACCTTCATATCCAAGAATTCATTACCTTTGGTTGACTGTTTCCCCATATGAACAGGCCGCTCTTGAAATGGGCAAATTCAATCACTCAAATTTAAGGTTTGTTTTAATTTAATGTTTTTGAGTTTTTTTTCCAATATCTTCTTACCTTTGCTTGAACATTATATATATATATATATATATATATATATATATATATATATACTACACATTTCCATACTAATGTGTTTATTAAGGCAATGTTAATTGATTGGGTTCACCACATTTAAGGATGTTTTATTTAGTGGAGACTGACTATGGGATTATGAGAACACAGTTAAAAAGTGTGGACTTATCCAAAGTTAAAACTTAATAATTATTTTACTCTCTTCTTCTACCTCACTAACTCTGATCCACAAACACTTTCCTCATTAACTGATGGGGCAGAGAAGGGGGCTAGAATTTTCTTTTTTTTTCTTTATTACCTGGCACACAAGTATGTATACATGTCTGTGTGGGGGCATATAAGTCATTCCATGTCAAATCAACAAGGGTCTGACCATCACAAATAGATTTTTTCAATTTGGTACACTTATAGAGCTTCATGAGAGAAATTAAATGGTACCTATTTTACATCTGTAGGTCAAAGGGTTAATGAGATATGACCCTTTCATCTTTGCCAGAAAGGTGAATTTTGGAAAATTGTCATAATGTTTAAATATCAATATCTCCGTTGCTTTTTCACCTACAAAGCTAAATTATATATATTATATATATTTTAAAGTACTTGGATAGATCTAAAAGCTCATCTATTTATTTTTTGTTTGTTTATAGATCAAATAAGATAAGGAAAATAAATATTTAAAAAGTGTCATTAATTAATGTTAAGACAAGAAAATAATCTGCAACAAATGATGTTAATAACTAACAAATTTTTGTTGACATGTTACACTAAATGCACAAAACAATCAAATTTTTTTCTTTTTTTTTTTTTTTTTATATATTAGAAAATTTAAGTTTTGATCTGAAAAAGTGATACATTAAAATGAATATTTAAAAAAAGATTCTTAATATTTATGAAGAAATTAACAAGCAAACTTATTTTTCTTGTTGGAATACATGTTTAAATAGAAAATAAAAATTTGTATATGCAAACAACTTACTTTTTCACTCAATTTTTTTTGTGATGACCAACCTGGATTGTATTTTTATTGAAGACTATTTCAAGAAATTCTCTTTCCTAAAATATTTGAAGTTTTTTCCATCTCAATTTTCAAAAGTTTATAAATTCTTCTAGCATCAGTTTTTGGGTCAGTTAAACTAAGAATATCAGAATAATTTAAAATTTATATAGCTGGATGTAAATTTATATAGCTGGATGTAATGGATAACAGAAAGATAGGGATAGGCTCTTCAGTTGTAAAAATATATCAGGATATTTTTCAAGCACACATCCTAATCACCAATTCCCATCATAGATTTGCTATAACAAATGCCTTAATGTTTTCAAGCTCTATATTATCCTGTTTTGTAATTTGAACTATTTTTCTTTCATCCTGACTTGACACTGTTTTTACTTCTATCTCTTCCTGAGATACAGGAATAAAACTATGTAGTTTTTGAGTTCCTGTTGTGGCATTTTTAATCTAGAGGGTGGTCCGAAAGTCTTGTCACCTCCTACCAAAATGCAATGAAAACAATAAAAGAACAAGTAATACAGTAATTGTGGGTAATTCAGTTTGCTCGTTGTTTGCAACGACTGAAATGGATTAAAATGCCTCCTTTCTTTACCAGTCCTACGCTCTACCAACTGAGCTGTTGCAAGTGACCTCTTCCTTATTCTCTCGTTCTCATTAGTACACACGTATGCCACCACGCCAATAAAAGTTCTGCCATCTTCCTCATAGACTCGCTATTTATGCCTGCGTCAGGGGCAACTAAAATTTGCATATGAGACTTAACTTTCGTTCACCTGAGACTTCCTATTTTATAAATTCAAGCTGGTTTGAATTCTTAGTCTTATTTTTTCTTTGTACGTCTGCCCAGGAATTTCGGAATAATCCATTTCACTTTTAATGACAGTCGCAATCTTTCAACAGGACCTGACACACCAAGCAAATTCACTTTGTGGGAGGTAAGTCTTCTCGTTCCTCACAGTAATACAAAATACATTTGCAGGATTCAGTTTATTCACTTTTATTGATGCTGTCACACATTCAGAAGGTCTGTATGAACACCATCATTTTCATGGCACAAAATGATGCGTTGGCCATATCCTGTGTGATATTTTACGAAGCTGTGTTTTGTTAATTGTTACAAAGGCTCTCTGAATGGCGCCCTTCAGCTGATAGGTATTCTGGTATTGTTCCTGTGAAACTCTCTCCTTGATAATACCCACAGAACATTGAAATAGAAAATTATATTACATAGAGGTGACAAGACTCGGAATTTATTCCTTGCCCGGAAAGGAGCGACATGAGCGATATGTATCACTGGACCATCATCCAACATCTGCTTACATCACACAAAAAATAACTCTTGGGACATGGAACATTAAACAACTGTGTCCAGTTGGAAAATGTAAAACAGGAGATGAGTTGGGTAAATATCAACATTTTAGGCATATATGAATCTAGGTGGCCAAACAATGGAGAGTTTGTCAGTGATAACCACAGGACTATATATGTAGGTAGAGAGAAAAATAAAAAGGGGTTGGATTGATACTAGAAATACCTTCTGGATACTGTCAGTTATATCTGAAAGAATTCTTGTAGTTAAACTGAAAGGAAATCCTTTCAAAATATCTATTATAATAGTGTATGCACCAACAGCACAAAGTATGGAAGAAGAAATTGAACCTTTCTACTCCATGCTAGATAATGCAAGGCTCAGTGCAAATCACAAGAAGTTATAATTTTTATGGGAGACCTAAATGCCAAAGTTGGCAAGGAGAGGGAAGGGGAGATAGCTGGCAAATTTGGACTAGGAACCAGCAAAAATTGGGTCTAATGGTGCATGGTCAATGACCAGGTATAACCAGCACCTGGTTCCAAGTACATCCAAGATGATTATGGACATGAAGAAACCCAGGAGGAAAAAAACGAAAAAAAACAAATTGACTACATAACTATCAACAAAAGATTCAGGAATGCAGCTGTTCACTGCAAAACCTATCCAAGTGCCGACTGCAGAAGTGACCATCAGCAAATGATGTCATCCCAAAGGAGAATGAACAAAGAAGAAAAAAATGAATGGATCACAGACAAAATTCTCAACATGATGCAAAGGAGACAGAAAACAATCCCAAGACATTGAAGGAAATGCAGAATGAAATAAGGAACAAATGCAGGCAGGTTAAAGAAGAATGGCACAGTGAAAAATGTGCAGAAATAGAAAGAATGAGTATCACATATAAAAGAAATATGCATAAAAAAAATAAGAGAACAGGACAAAAGACATGTTCATCAACAGGTTGTATAAAATGCAAGGACAGAACGCTAATATTAGAGAAAGAAAAAAGACTTCAGAGATGGAACGAATATATTGGAAATACACAGAAATACAAACAGACAGGAAATACTAAAAACCAAAGTGGAAGTTGAACTGGCCAAATTGAACAGAAATAAAGTGGCAAGGCCAGACAGAATTGTAATAGACATGCTGGCAGCCTTAGACAATTTTGGCATAGACATGATTACAGAAATAATAAATTAAATCTACAACAGTGGGGATATATCGGAAGACCTAAGTAGATCTATTTTCATAGCACTGCTTAAGAATCCAGGTGCAAACAAATGTGAAATCTACTGAACAATCAGCATAATGAGCCATATAACAAAATTCATCATCCGAATTCTGATAAATAGAGCGAACAGCAGAATCTGGCCAGAGATAGGACAAAAACAGTGCAGGCTCAAAGACACTGAAACAATGCTCAGAATGTTATCAGAAAGAGCAATACAAATGCAGAAGGACATGTACCTGTGTTTTATAAAGGTGTTCAACAAAGTATGCCACAAAGATAGGTTAGAGTTGCTCAGCCCCCTTGACATATTCTGGAAAGACATTAGAATAATCAAGAATCTCTACTGGCAGCAAACTGCCTGCATATGGATAAAAATTAGTTTAAGCTGATATACAAAAATAGAAAGGGGTGTAAGGCAAGGATGTGTCTTCTCACCAGACTTATTCAACCTATACAGCGAGGTGATTCTCAGAGATCTAGATCAGGATTTATCATTGGCAGCCAAAATATTAACAATAAAAGATATAGGCAGATGACACAGAAACGTATAGCTGGCAACATTATTTTTTCAGAAACGTATAGCTGGCAACATTATATTTTCAGAAACGTATAGCTGGCAACATTATTTTTTCAAAAAATGTACAGCTGGCAACATTATTTTTTCAGAAACGCTGGCAACATTGGCAACATTATTTTTTCAGAAACGTATAGCTGGCAACATTATTTTTTCAAAAAATGTACAGCTGGCAACATTATTTTTTCAGAAACGTATAGCTGGCAACATTATTTTTTCAGAAACGTATAGCTGGCAACATTATTTTTTCAAAAAATGTACAGCTGGCAACATTCTTTCAAACCAAATGTCACGATGGTGAAAAACAAGAAGAAGGGACTAAGCATAAACTACAACAGAATGCATTGTCATCAGCAAAAAGATGATCCCAAAATGCAAATTACAGGTCAGGATACTTAAATCAAGTAGGTACAGAAACCTAGATGTCTGGGATGTGTTCTAACGGAGGACAGAAAGTGTAACATTGAGATCCAAAGACGTATTGGGATGATGAATGACACATTCCAAAAGCTAAGCAGAGTACTAAGCTTAAGATAGGAAAGTTTAATTGGAAGCAAAGAAAAGAGTACTGAACTGTTACATGATATCTGTCCTCGTGTATGTCAGCGAATGATGGACAATCTCCTCAAAGATGAAGAAGAGACTCAAAGCAACAGAAATGTGGCTCTACAAAATGATGCTGAGGATAGCATGGACCAAACATGTGAGCAACGATGAGGTTTTGAAGAAAATGGAAACAAAGAAGAAACATAGTTAACATCAGGAAGAGACAGTTGAAATTTTTGGTATACATAATAAGGAAGGAGGGCTTAGGAAATCTGATACTCACAGGACGGATAGAGGGAAAGAAGGACAGGGGAAAGCAATGCCTGACATGCTTAGTGGGCTTGAGTAAATGGATTGCAGAAAGGGGTTTGGGGGAAATAAAAACACAAAACTTATTAAGACCTACAAGGCACAGGCAGATATGGAAGGCCATGATCGCCTACATCCTGAAGGGACACAGCACAGAAAAAAAGAAGAAATAATAAATCTTTATAAAAGGTAATAAATATCATATTGTACTGGGTTCACATATTTTTATAATATTGTAAATAAATATTGCCAAGGGAGTTTTGGTTATATACAGTAATAGTAAGATCAACAGGAAAAAAAACCCTTCCTTTTGAAACATTGGTTTTTTTTTTTTTTTTGCAGGCATGTAAGCTAAACTTTACAAGAAAGCTTTAGGCGTATATTGTGGCTGTGAGCATATATTGATATTATGGTATATAAAGCAATCCATATTGACAAAGTAACCTTGAATTACCATATTTGATGTTATATAAGATTCCTGCCATTTCATCAAGGGAATACTTAAAAAAAAAACAAAAAAAAAATCTAACAGCTTCTGCTAGTGGGTCCGTTCTCTCAAACAAGCAAGCTTGTCTTATTGCCACTGGCTCATGGCCATATCATGTTGAAACACTGGTCCTCATATGATCCCTTAACTTAAGCAACACAAGCCTGGTCAGTACCTAGATAGGAATACCAACTGCTGTAAGCTTGGATGTATGGATAGTGTAATGGATAATGGCTCGGAATTGTAAATTGGAAAGCTGATTTCCAATTCAAGTTAGGTTTGTGCTATGGAGTGGTTTCACAGTGGAGGCTTGTATTTGTGCTAAGTCGGTCCTAAAAAAGGTTCGATGTACAAAATGTTAGGAACTTCATATAATAGGTATGATGCAGAGAAAATCTAGTTGCAGTCGCTGATACTTTATTATCCGACTAACGGTCGTCTGGCATCGACTGACTGACCGACCTGCTGAGCGACTCCCTTGTTACTCTTACTACTCCTACTTATTATAGGTGGGAGTGTCTATTAACTATAGAATAGGTGTGTTCCACTATAACAGTTTGTTATATTCACTTATGTGTAAATACCCTTGGGAAAGATATGAATCCACCTCTTCTCTCTCCAGCTATGGGTTAAATAGTATAACTTGTATCAGTAAATCATTATTGTTGTGTATGATACACCTAATTTACATAAGTGGAGTACTGACCATATAAATATGGGTTGGTACCGGAAGACGACGGAAGATTAAGAGATCGAATCCAGAGACTCTGCCCGACTGCGACTTAGTCAACCCATTCTGCAGGAACAGTCTTCCCAAGAATATACCAAAACTACCTGTAAATATTGTGTACCTTTTTTCATTGTTTCAATACATTTTGTTACGTACATTTTGTGTTGTATTATTATTATTCCATGCTTATTCAAGCTTCAACAATTATGATCACCAAAAAAATCTTACAATGTAAGCCATAAAAAAAACAAATCAATCAATTTCATAACCTGAGGCCGTGTTCAGGTATGATATTTCCTACTGAAAATGTTCTGCTACCTTGATACCTGGGTAAGTGTCATGGTTTCACATCAGGTGGCATGACTGTAGTCTACATGTACCACTTGAGAGTGTTGCTGTTTCATTACCTAGGTTCCTCACCCACCACACCAAAATATGGCTCCCCTCCTTGTACGCCCTTACAACTACTATTGAGTGACAATAATAAAAAAGTAGTCTACTTACAGAAAGGTATTTAATGTTGTTGCTAAAGTATAACAGGAAAATAAACTTGTACAAAACGAACATTTTGGACAGCAACGCAAATATTTTCAAAAAGAACATTGCTGTAATTTGGATTGATTTTACAATGATGTTCACTCTGTATAAGGCCCAAGAGCCATTCGAGGTAGAGAGTTACAGAGTAAGAGGCACCTCCCCAAGCAAGGTAGTAATGCCACCAAGATGCAAGAGGCCATTAAAAGTGAAAGAGAAGAAAAAGACTAAGAAAGAAACAGATACCCAATCCTAAACAAGAAACAAAGGATAAACCACTATTCTTGTTTAAAAGACTGGAAAGGAGTGTGAACAGGGCAATAGGCAAATCTATCTATTCCTATTGAGAAGAAAAATAATTAGTAAATAAAACTCCAGAGTTTATTTGTTTTTTTTACCAACCATTTATGTTATTTTTTTTTTTAATACTAATGTTCATTCTATACAAGTAACAAAGGTCACTTAAATTAGAGAGTTACTGAAAGCAGTTACTGCCTTATCTGGCCAGGATAAGATGACTTGTTGTTCGAGTGATAAGGGTAAGGGATACAGTTTATGAGGATATGTGTGAAAGATAATGGTTAATCCTAGACATAAAGAGGGTTAGATTGTACTGATCAGGAAAGAGAGATTCTGTTTCACAAAGCAACATGTCTTGGGAAGAAGTTATCCAAGTGGAACTTACTCTTTACTAATGATATAAGAAAGGGTGGTTCACCTCAATGTATGCAGCATGGTGGGTCTTTGCTGGGAGAGTAAGAGTTGGGAAAATTAAGGAATGTAACTCATCTAATGATTTTCCATGGAAATAGTGATAGAGTAATGAGAAGCTTGCTACGTTTGATCTGTGGGGGCAAAGGAGGTTGTAAAGTGGAAAAAATTAACCCAGAAGGCCACATAGGTGCTTTTGGACTATCAAAACTTGACTAGACAGCTCCAGCACAGACATGGCAGCAGGGCTCCATTTTTGGTCTAGTCTGCCTCTAGTAAGTGTAGAGCATAGTAGGAGGAATCTGGTACTTACTGGAGCAGTACAGGGAACTGAATATTTTTCCATCATCTTTAGCAGTGTATTGTATATAGAAGTTCTAAAGGATTTGATAATTGAGAAAACTCTTCTAGTGATTCCTTAGCTAGAGAGCTAGTGTAGCAACTCCCTATGCTACATGTTGTCAAAGGCCTTTGATATATCTAAGGCAATCATCCTTTTTATATGTTTATTGTCTAATGCCTCACTGATTCTATGAGTAATGAGTTAGGATATCAACAGTAAATCAAGCAGATTGAAATCCATATTGCTTGTTGTTCAAGAGATTGTTCTTGTTGAGGTGTTGTTGATTATAGCCTCAGAGTTTGCTGAGGACATTGATTGGCTGATATGGAGTCAGGGATGAGCGCTCACCTGCATTCTTGAAAACTGGGCATACACTTGAGAATGATTTCTCCATTAGACAAACAATTTTGGGGATAATTCAACACAGACATTCTTAAGGAAAATCATTTTTATCTGGGCTAGTAGACTTCTAATTGTCAAGGCTTGTGATATGTCTTGAGACTTCCCGGACCATGATAGAAATATTACCAAGTTTGTGCTCCATGAGAGGAGGAGGAGGAGGGAGGGTGTCAGGAAGAGGATTGTCCTCCAATGTGGAGTTAGAAGCAAATGTATTTTTGAAGGGCTTTGCCTTATATGACAAAGATATGATGACTTAAGGGACATTAATGATAGTAGGCACTGACACTTTGTCGCTATTAAGAATTTGGTTAGAGATTTTCCAGAAGTCATGGGATTAAATAAAGTCATTTGCTTTCAACTCTGGCTTGGACTACTTGTTTGTATTTTCTAGAACTCTTGCACTGATTGTTGGCAGTACTAAATTCAGCAATGGACCTACTATGATAGATATTGTAATACTGGTTATGGTGAGCTATGGCTACAACACAATCTGGAGTGAACCAGGTTGACTATTTGGTTTTTGCTGATATTTTTTCCATAACCAAAATATATTTTGCATTGTAAGGCGGTCACTGTAATTCAGTGTGGGGGGAAAATTCTACAGGTATACCTCAGGTTACGTTGTTTCGAGTTAAGTCGTTCTCGATTATATGTCGTTTGTCAAAAAAATATATGGAAAAATAAAAATCAAATTTAAGTAATTTTTATTTGATTTTACATCTGTCCGCCACAAATATTGAAGTCATAATATCACTGGAAAAGGTTCTATCAATTGCTCGATCTTTTGAAATGAGTCAGACAACTGTATTGACAATTGTTCACAATAAGGATAAGATTTTGGCACATATCAAATCTGATGCCCCAAGGATGAAGGATACTGTTATCAATAAGAAAAGAGGAAAAATCTTTGAAGAGATGGAACAACTTCTTTCTCATTGGATTGATAGGTTGAATCATCTTCATCCTGCTATTAGTAAAGAAATCATTCAAGCGAAAGCATTGTCTTCGTTTGAGAACCTGAAAAAATGCCCAAATGTGAAAGATATAGAGTTTAAAGTGAGTCAAGGCTGGTTTATAAAATTTAAAGAATGAAGAAGTTATGACTATTAAGAAGCAAGGTGATGAACAAGCAGCAGCCGATTTTCTTAAAGCATTGGCTAAGATCATCAAAGAAAACATGTTTCTTCCTGAACAGATTTTTAACAGAAGTTTAATGTTGATGAAAATGAAACTGGATTATAATGGAAAAAAAAATGCCAGACCATTCTTTCATTGCTAATGCTAAACGTAAGGCTATATTGCTGATAAATTATTTTATTCAGAATACAGTAAGTACATATCACAAATACTGTAATATGCAATGGGAAGTGCTTATTTACAGTTTATAGTGTGGTTATTTTGACTTAAGTCATGACCTCTGGAAACAATGACATCGAGTGAGGTATACCTGTATTATAAGGCATCAAATATAATAATGTCAACAGACATTTTCCTTACTTTAAATAGACAATTGATATGAATTAAATTACCCTTTAAAATATACAATAAAGTAAATATGGTAGCATTTTAAAATCTAAGATGCTCAGAACTTACCTTTTGCTGGAAAAGAAACAAAAGACTATTTTAACACCCATTTTTTTTTTCCTTCTAAAACCAAATACACTGCCGGTATTTATTTAAAAAATCTTTTTATTAAAAGGAATTTGCAAACACATGCAAATCTGATACATTACCAATGTTAAATGATTATCTAACTTGTTGATTCTGACTGAAGGTTACTACACTCAAAACGAGAAAATTAAGAAAAACATGCACTTTTTTTTTTAAACATGCTACTAACAGAATGGTTGTTATTAAAAGAAAAGTGGTTAATATGTAATCCAAACTAAATTAGTTTCTCCTTTTAGATAATCTAATCATCTTATTGAGAAGAAATGCCAGAATTTAAAAAAAAGAAAAAAAAAGAAGTCATTTCTACCTAAGTTAATCCATTACTTAGTTATCTCCCCTACAAGGGTAAAATTTGATACAGACCCACTTTTAATATAAAACATACATAATTACTCATGATAGATTTGGTCCAGATTTTCACCATTTTTTGTCACCGGTATTAGAACTTAGTTTTTAGTACAAAGTAACAAGAGTAACCAGGCATAAAGGATTTTGTTTTCTTGTTTTAAATGCTAATGTTCAGTTAATACAATTTAGTAGAGCAGAAGACACTAGTAAATGGTGCGTATCCATATTAAAAGATCGTTTGGAGCTCATCCAATACAAGGCCCAGGAGCCACTCAAGGTAGAGGGTGGCTATGTGTTCTGTTGAGCGTTTCTGAACACGAAAATCCCCACTCAGCTATTCTTGAATTTATTTACTAATTACTATAACTGACATATGTTTAATTAGAGTTAGACTATAACAAATTGGACACAAGCCCAAATTTGTGGAATACCAGGGGGAAGAACCAACTAACAAACCAATTAGGACTAACCTTTAGGTTAGGTGCTTCATATTTTCATCATCATGGTTAACAAATTTTTCAACTTTCACTTTTAAAACCGCCCGGTTAATGTCATTCTTTCAACTAACAACACTTAATTTAATTTTAATTAAGTTAATTAAAATTAAATGAAGGAAGAAGAAAAAAAAGACACCTCGCGGGAGGGGGGGGGCTATTTGAAATATATATTTTTAAAACAAGTGTATTTTTTTTTATAAAAAGAAAATCGATAATTTAAATTTTTTTTAAACTAACACGACACGTATGACCACGTGACCTTTCTTTCTCAAACTCAAATAATGACTAGTTAAGTATAAGTGACTATATTTTATTTGAAAATTACATAAAACTTTTGTCATTTTCAAATAAAATATAGTCACTTATAGTCGTTATTTAACTTTTATGATAAAAGTTAAAGAAAAAATGTATCTCTTGTGATAAAGATATTTTTAAAGCGAAAAGCTTTTTTAAGAGAACGAATATGAAATGCAATTTTTTTTTGGCTTTTTGCTTAGTAAAAAATAACGAGACAAAAATATTGTAATAAGGTTGTTTTTTTTTTTTTGCTTGCTATCAAGAACAACCTGAAGCTTAGAAGGGATTATAGAAGGTAAGTCTTCTTCGTTATAGAACGGAAAATTATTAATGTAGATTGTAGAGAATTTCAACGTAGCCAACAAAGAAATACGTTTTTTTGTTTGTTTGTTTTTTTTTATTTTTGTTACATGCGTAAAAATGAAAGTGATACTTTTTTCTTTAGTGATTTAAGAGTCTTTTTTTTTTTTTTAAGTGTTGTTAAAAAAAGTGTTAAGTGTTACTCAACTGTGCTGTGTTACTGTTTTTGTTTAAGGATGAAGTGAATACCATATAAGTCTTTAATACATATTTTCAAGACCCAAGACGGATTCGAATCACATTGGAAGCGACAAAAAATAAATAAAATTAGAAAGAAATATTTTTAAGTGCGCAATTATTTTGTCTTTGGTTAAAAAAAAAAAAAAAAAAAAAAAAATATGACTTCAATTATTGTGGAAAATAGTTCACTACTTTTTCGAATCATCACCTGGTTTGCCAAAATATCTTAACATTTGTTCAACCTTTGCAAAAAGAAAAAAAGAAAAAAGTGAGGTAATGTTATTTGCGGTTTGCCTTTTTTACTTGTGATTGCGTAACAAACACTTGCAATATTTGATGTCGGCTTATTACGTTTATTATTAACTTTTTAAAGGGAGAAAAATCGGGGGATCCCATTTCATCGCATTATTTTCGCTCTTGTAATTGAACGTAACTATTTACAAAAGAATAAAAAAGAAAAAGAAAAATAAATAAAAATAGCAAAACAACGCAAAACTGGAATTTTATTTTTATTTTTTCCACATAATTTTTTAAAAATTATTTCTAAAACGGTGTACGTAGATTACGCAAAAAGCGAGAGAATATAAAAATTTAAGCAAAAGTTTTATCACATAGAAAAGATAAAAGAGAAATAAACAGAACTACTTATGACAGTAATTATTTGATCTAATGATTAATGATGAAAATTAGAACGAATATATTTTTAGTTTAACTAACAGAACGAACGAAAACAGTGGCAGTGTAGGTTACGAAAAAAAGGTCATTTTCTTTTGCTTTCTTTTTAAAGTTTGTTTGTTTAAAAACTAAAGCAATGAAGGACTTTAATTTATTTTTTTAAAATATTTTTGCTGATTTCATAATTAAAACTACACAATTAGCATCACTTTTCCCTGGTTAAAATAAATCAATCGACAATCGGTCACAGAAAAAAAAACATAATAAAAAAAAAAATTGTCTAATTGAGATGACATGTTTCTTATTTTAACTTATTCCTCAGTACGTTTTACGATGCAATATATCACATGACCAAACTTGCCCATATACAGATACTTAAATGCAGTTTCTTTCCTGGTAATTCTATATAACGAATATTTTAGTTAGTGTTTCTAACTAAGTATTATTTTCCCGACCTTAAAAATCGGTCTTAAAACGTATGTTTCATAATTTTTACAAGCTGAAAAATAAATATAAAAAAAAAACTTAATATTGTCAAAAGTTCAGACATTCACAAAATTAACGCATAAGAAAATAATCATGCTTTTTAATAAATATTTTTTTTTTTAACGAAGATATTTTGACGATAGATGAAAAACAAGCGACATTTCTTATTTTCGCCTTTAACAAACAACAACGGTAACACAGAAAAATAAAAAGCGCACACGCGTCACTAAGAAAAATGACGAATTGGTTCCGATCCAACGTTTCACAGACAGAACAATATCGAGAAATG
>CAHIKZ030000079.1:990000-1002500 GCA_903632075.3 Acanthosepion pharaonis
AAACATTGCTAAAGGAGTGGCAAAATATGGATCAGACGATGGTTGATCACTTGATCAAATCCATGAAAAATCGAATACAAGCACTGTAACTAGCAAATGGAGGACCTACTCCATACTAGTTCCAAATACTGTTTATTTATGTTGAGTTGAGATTACGTAATTAAATTTTAAAATTGGATGTAGTTTATTTCTCCTGGCTAAAAACTTTTCTTAGGCCACTGTATAATTTGTGTAAAATTAAATAAAAGTTTCATTTAGTAATGTGTTCTGTTAATGAGGAAAGGGAAGTTGAATGTATGAGAGAAATAAAAGGAGGGAAAATGACGAAAGGTGTGAGGAGTGATAATGTTGTAGGGGACCGTGTCGGTGAAGAATATGTAAAACACACGTGGGTAGAATTTCCTGCTAGCCGGTCCAACTACATGAGAAAGTTGGACTTTAATTAAGTCCAAAGAAGTCAAGGAAAAACAAACACAAGACCGATAAATATATGTAAACAAATATATATTAAGAAATGGACAAAGTCCGACAATTTATTTATTATAGACATTTTTATGTTTAACGTTCTTTTTTATAGATACAAGTATTTAAGTAAATGCTCTGTTTATAATAAACAGTATTAAATAACATTTACCGGCCTGAATGTCCAAGAAATTTTCAGAGAAAATATTCGTCCTTTGACAGGATTCGAACCTCATTTACGCTGACGTGTCTTTATTATAAACAGAGCATTTACTTAAAGACTTGTATCTATAAAAAGAACGTTAAACATAAAAATGTCTTTAATAAATAAACAAATATATGTATTAATAACAAGAAAGGTTACAAGTTACATGGACAGTTACATAGACAGAGTGCGTGTGGTAAATATTATGTGTGTGTGTCGTGTTGTGGTGAGTGTTCGTACGTACGTGTATTGTTCTTAGCGTGTTCCCAGAATTTGGGAAACGCTGTATCTGTGAGAGCTCACATCTGCGAGGTGGTATAAGGCCGAAGCCTGAGGAAAAAGATTTACCTCAAGGTGGCGGTTCAAAGGCCTGAGGGAAAAAGAGGTCGAGGCGAAGGGTCAGCGAGTATATATAGCCAGGGGAGAAAGACCCCTGTTGAAGGGTAAGGAGCTAAGGAGGAGCTAACTCCGACAATTTAAACTGATCCTCTCAATCCCAATATATGTATAATAATGGCATACTGATTAATGGTAAGATTGTGGACTCTGCACATCCCTCACACGAGAAATGATGCTCGTGCCCTAGCTGTTGTAAATTTCAAAATCAGTTTGGTCTTACGACGACATCTCCTGCCATTTCATCAAGGAATACTTTAAAAAAAAAAAAAAAAAAAAGAAAAAAAGAGAGAGCTTTTATCTGGGGCTCATGGCCAAATCACGTTAAAACATCGGTTCCCGTACGATCACCGAAGTTTAATAACGTTGAACCAGGTCAGTACCTATAACTTGGTAATACTAAGTGCTGTAAGCTTGGATTTGCCGGTGGTATAATGTATAATGGTTCGGAATTATTAATTGGAGAACCGAGTTTCAATTCCAGTTGGGTTCGTTATATTCACTTACGCGCAAATACTCTTGGGAAAGGTATGTATCCATCTCCTCTCCCCCATATATGGGTTAATTAATAAGATTTGTATCATTAACCATTATTATCTAAAAAAAAAAATCTTACAATCTAAAAATATTTTCTGGCTTTGAATAGCCTGCAAGGGGTTGATAAGCCGTAGAAAATGAATTAATCAAAAATCAAAACCAGTTTCACTGTATACGTTGAGTGTAGAAACCTCTGAAAGAAAATAAGAGTGATGTTGGTAACATAACAAAAATAAGTAGACACACTCGTTTCCAATAGATCTGCTTTGCGATCAACGTCTTCAGAGGAACCGCTACCAATCACCTACTGACTTTTACTGAAACGCTAGCACCCAAGAACGCCAGTTGAAGGTTTAACTGACTCCTCCTTTCTATGTATTTAGGTATTTACTCTGTTTACCCACTAAGACGAGTTGTGACATAAAGTTTATTTTTAAGGTCGGGACTCGTGCGCGTACACCCGGATTAGGAACAAAAATTGCCCACGGCCCCCTCAACCGTCGGTTGCACTGGCTTCGGTGCGAGCACCGATCCCTCTCTCTGATGCAATGAGAGGGCGCGGCCTCGGGTAGCTTTTGCCCAGGGCTGGGCACCTCGCAGTATAATTTTCCTCAGTTGCGACTCTGTCCTTTGATGGAGTCGTCCCTGGGTGCACTCTGCTCAAAGACAGTGACGCAACTAATAAAAGGTTTACCGCTGGTGGCCCGCTGTCGGGCCGCCGGCGGGATCGTCTCGGCAATGTTACCACCGACGGACCGCTAGCGGCCTGCGTGAAGCGAGGCTCCGCACATATCTTCCATTTTTACTCACACACTCAAAGAAAAAAACGAGCAATATATTCCAGAATTTCCACCCTATAGCACTTGCTCCCGTCTGAAGAAACAAAATAAAACCTGGAGCCGATTTGAGCCTAAAAACTTGGCATAAAAGCTCATCAAAGAGGCATTTGACAGTTGGCCCGGGTTCACAGACTTCGTAGGAAAGCGACCTCCCGTCTCCAAATGACATCAGACACCAGCAAGCTCGCTAAAGACCATCGCCCCAGTAAGTCACAACTCATCCTCTCTTTCATTACATGCGATTCACCGGTCGCATTCTACAATACCACTTATCTTCTTTTTTTAAACGAGAGACATCTACACTAATATGGTACTCGAACATTTGGCCGACGGACATTTGACCTACGGACATTTAACCGAATGGATATTTAACCGAGAATGTTGTGGCGTACTTATATGTATGTCACGCTCTTTATCGTAATGTGCTACATATATTTATGTATTTTTACTGTATTAATTTATGATTTTTTGTTTTTTTGCATGATTTTTAAAATCTATTCTGTATATATTATATTTTACTTCAAACATTACTGTAAGATGATAAGTATTTTGAGAAAAGGCACATTTTACTACAGTAAAAATCTTAAGCTTTTCCGATATGAAAGATCTTTCAATTTTGCTTTTAATGATCATTATCTTAAAGGGATGAACTAGATTTTATCTTATTGTTAAATATGAATTTAGATAATTAGGTGCTACTTTTTACCCACATACACTGAAATATTTTTAAAAATACTAATTTCAGTAAACAAATATTGAAATACAAAAAAAACTTTTAAATTCAAATTTAGATTTAATAATTTAATCAGTTGAAATTCGGTGGTAATTATTATTCCTATTCTACCTTATAATACTGCTAATTAAAATACTTAAATTATTGCTTGTTACTATTTTACTTGTACTTTTTCAGTGAAATGTCCGTCGGCCAAATGTCTCTTGGCCAAATGTCCGTCGTGCAAATGTCTCCCGGCCAAATGTCTCTTGGCCAAATGTCCGTCGGCCAAATGTCCGTCAGCAAAATGTCTCTCGGCGAAATTTCCATTAGCCAAATGTCCATCGTGCAAATGTCCATCGTGCAAATGTCTCTCGGTCAAATGTCCGTCAGCAAAATGTCTCTCGGCCAAATGTCCATCGTGCAAATGTCTCTCGGCCAAATGTCTCTTGGCCAAATGTCCGTCGGCCAAATGTCCATCGTGCAAATGTCTCTCAGCCAAATGTCTCTTGGCCAAATGTCCGTCGGCCAAATGTCCGTCAGCAAAATGTCTCTCGGCCAAATGTCCATTAGCCAAATGTCCATCGTGCAAATGTCCATCGTGCAAATGTCTCTCGGCCAAATGTCCGTCGGCCAAATGTCTCTCGGCCAAATGTCCATCGTGCAAATGTCTCTCGGCCAAATGTCCGTCAGCAAAATGTCTCTCGGCCAAATGTCCATCGTGCAAATGTCTCTCAGCCAAATGTCTCTTGGCCAAATGTCCGTCGGCCAAATGTCCGTCAGCAAAATGTCTATCAGCCAAATGTCCATCGTGCAAATGTCCATCGTGCAAATGTCCCTCGGCCAAATGTCCGTCGGCCAAATGTCCGTCGGCCAAATGTCCGTCAGCCAAATGTCTCTTGGCTAAATGTCCGTCAGCCAAATGTCTGTTCAACCAAATGTCAGTTCGGCCAAATGTCCCTCGGCCAAATGTCTCTTAGCCAAATGCCCGTCGGCCAAATCTTCGTTCGGCCAAATGTCTCTTGGCCAAATGTCCGGCCACAACTAATTTATATTTTTTTATATTTTGTTGTATTTTATCTTAATTATTTATTTCTTTAAATTTTCGTCATTTCATTTTTTTTTCTGCCACCATACGCTTATCATAAAAGTAGCAATCATCCTGTTATAATTGTGTTCCGAATGAATGCTTTTTATTTATCTGAGCTTGATTCATTGATTTGTTTTCTACGGCTTATCAACCCTTTGCAGACTATTCAAAGCCAGAAAATATTCTTAGGTTGTAAGAATTGGGAGAGTGGGGGTAATAATGATTTAGTGATACAAGTCTTACTAATTAACCCATACCGAGAGGAGAAGAGTTAGATTCATATTGCGAAGCATGCTGTTATTTACTTAATTAGATTAGTATGACACAGAGAACTAAAAATCCCACGAGGATTTATTACTCGTTGAAACAAGCTTGATGTCGTGTTGAAAACTTGTTTGTTTTTGTTTAGCGGCTTATCAACACCTCTATGGGAAATTTAATACCGAAATCTAAATATTTTTACACAGTTCTATTTAATTCTATATTTTTTGAGTTGATAATGTTTTTAATGATACAAGTCTTACTAATTAACCCATAGCTGGAGGAAGAAGAGGTGGATTCGTATTTTTCCCGAGGTTATTTGTACGTAAGTGAATATAACGAACCCAACGGCAATTGGAATCCGGCTCTCCGATTAACACTTTCGATCCATTATCTGTTGTACCACACGCATATTTCCAAGCGGTCACTCATCTAGATACTGACTAGGCTCAGTGTTGCTTAACTTCAGTGCTTGTACGGGAACTGGTGCTTCAATGATACACACACAAAACATGCGCATCCGCTCACTCTCACACACACACACACTGAATCAGACACGTATGCTTCTACATCTACACGCACACATACTCATGCATTCACAAACACACACTCACTCACACACACGCGCGCACACACTGAAACACATACACACGTATTCGGCCATACATGAACGCATCCGTATGCACACAGTGATTTTTCAAGTGTAGCTTGTATGTGGCACAAGGCCGAAAGTAAAGGGCACCCAGTGAGAATTGAACTCACTACTCAGTCGTAATTGTTCTAGCGAGACAAACTTGCTAACCATTACACCACCTCGTGGTGCCCGAACGTATCCGTATGCATACATGCATACATTCACAGGCACACAGACTCACGCATATAAACGCGCATGCCTGCACGCACATACAAACACAAGCACGCTCGCACAGACTCAAAATAAACACGTATCCACACATATTCACAGTCAAACACACGTACGCACTGAAATAAATGAATTGAAGCTTAAATGTTGTCTGCCACTCCTTCATCAACTTATCGGCAAACTGCTTCTAGCAGTTTCCAACAAAGCAAGAGATTGTCACAAAATGCAACATATTTGCGTCCTCAAAATTATGTTTATGAAGACGCTCTCAAGTTTTATCAAAAAGTTAAGAAACGTCCAACAACAGTTGCTTCAACAGATTTTCAAAATCCATTGTACTCCTCTTCAAATGTCCAACAGATGTCAACAAAATGTAAGTCGGCACCTTGTCCACAACCGTCTGTGCCAGAGCCACAAGTCATGTCTCCCTCAACTCCATCCAGAAAATGCTACACTTTTAGACAGTCACGCAAGAAAATTCATAACAAAAAACCTCTAGAACTGATGCCAGCCGTTCGAAAAAAATGTCCAACACTTCATCTGACCAAGACCTTAATTCTTCTCCAAACCAGACCATAACTATTTCTTCCACTCAGAATCTCACATTGCAGGGTGATGAAGAAGATCTTCATTCTGATGATTCCAATTTTGATTTGCTTGATTCTCGCAACTTTGGAAAGTCCGAAGATGGCTTGGAAAGTAGCTCATCCGAAGATTTGGCTTTAGAATGGCTGTGGCCGGACCACCCCCCCCCCAAAAAAAAAGAAAGAAAGCATTGTAATATCCCAGCAACAGAAGGAAGATAACCCCTAGAGACACAAGAGTTAGGTCCTCTCCGGATATCCGGAATCTTAATCAGCAGCTTGGCAGCAAAAGGGGAATAGGAGGCCACCATGACTCGAGGAACAATCAACAACCATCCTAACATCCTATCATCGCATTAATCGATGCCTCGCAAGCATCGATAGCCTCTTGCGCAGAACATTACAGTCATTTTATACATTGCCGAAAGTGGTCAGTCATTCATTCGGTTTACAGTAGTCAAACGAAACAGTCGTTTATTTGGTTTGGGCTTCTCGACCAGGTCTGAAGTTAAATATATTCCCCGCTCGGCTGCTTACAAGTCCATGGCGCCGTTTCCCTTTGGGAATATATCTTCACAAGATATAGAAAGAATCTCCGGCTCTCAGTCCTCAATTTGGGAAAAATCCAAGACACGCCGTTTCCTGTTCTTGGCACATAGTAAATGAATTCGACCCGTTTGAATCTGGAGTCCTAAACATGGCTTCTCCAGAAACACAGAACTATATCAATATTATATGTAACATCATATCTTTTCATTCTTCTTTAACTCTGCTTGCTGTGTATAAAAATATAATACATGTGTATTATATTTTTCTCTTCGTGGGGCACGTGTAAATTTGTGTATGTCTTAGTGGTATAAAATTCATTCTTTTCCTTTCAGTAATTCCGTACCTTCCCTGAAATACGGTGTTACTACATGGATATAATAATGCCTAAAATAGAGGAAATACAAATGGTAGAATATACCTTTCTTTCATAGCTCTCTCCTGTTATACAAGTATAAAAATATAACCAATTATTTAAACAGGCTGACCTAAAATTCTTGCACAAAAATTAAACAACCTGAGTACTAGTCCAAATCCTAAGCTGGTTATTAAAAGATTATGTAACGCTTGAGTAGAAAACAGGTAATTGGTATGTATATTTCACTCCACTTTGATATAACAGATCACAGGGATTTCTCTTTTTTTTTGTAATATGAGACACTCGTAAGATACAAGGAAAAGGACAAAGATTATTTTGTTCTCTGTACCTTACTTCTGGCGTTCTACACAGAACATGAAATGTACTTAACACTACCACTTTGAATCAATCCAGTGAAGCGATGCAGCCTGAACGATGAGGTTTCCAGGAATTAGGACTATATACATCTTATTGCATCTAGCAGTGTTCAAACAACTGAACCCATTCTTCGTATACTTGCTATTGGTAACACAACGTTTCGGCCGATTCATTCTTCAATCATCGTCATGTTCATTCCATGAGAAAGAAGAAAACGTCTTTCTTTAAGGAAAATAAAATAACATAAAATAAGTAAAAATGTTAATGGAAAGATAGTCATTAATATTTGTCTATATTTCTGAGATGAAGTATTGTAACTATTTACACTATTTACATCGTTCGACTGTTGTCCTTTATTGCTATATTCACGACGTTTCCGCTATTGTACGCTCTTCTCTTCTTCAGGTGATATACATTGGAATTTTGACGCGAACCTGTTATTTAGTCCACGGCGTTAGATTGTTCTAACAAATATATAAGAAGGCCGGAGCTTACAATGTCCGAAACGTCGTAAATATGGCAATAAATACGAGGGCAACAGTCCTAACGATGTAAATAGTCATTAATATATTAACCAGGCCAGTCCATCTCCGCATCAAGAGATAGCCGAGTGATTCCCAATTTTATCCCAGTAACCATTTTACTAAGCAAGGCAAACCACATATTATTGATATACTTCTTAAACCATCTTATACATCTATTCGACACGCCAATATATGCCGCCTCCAATCTCTCCACTCCTCAGCGATGTTTCCTTTCAAATATCGCAACTTCATTCTAAAGGGATTTACCATTCACCCTCTGGATATGATCCACTCTACCAGATTTTTCCACCACACACTTGGTTATCAGTCTTATGTTTCTTGTATCTGGCTTTAAATGAACGTATAGTTTCCTGCTTATAGTGATTTTCCAAGCGTAGCTTAGATGTGACACAAGGCCGAAATTAGGGGGCACCCAGTGTGGATCGAACTCACTACTCAGGCGTAATTATTCTAGCGAGCCAAGCTTGCTAACCATTACACCGCCTATATACTTTTCCAAAAGTACAAGCTATGTTATCAAGTCGCTCTTTCGTAAACTCTTCTCTGCTATAGTAAAAAAAAAAATGTTACGGAGAGCCTTTTTCTATGTGCTGTGTCCTTTCAGGATGTAGACGATCATGGCACTCCACATCTTCCTGTCCCTTGTAGCTCTTAATAAGTTTTGTATTTTTGTTATTTCTTCTAACATTCATTTATTCAAGCTCATCAAATATATTACACGCTTCTTTCCTCTGTCCTTTTTTCCCTTAATCTGTCCTGTGTGTATCAGATTTTCCAAGCCATCTTTCCTCATTGCATTCCACAGAAACCTCAACTGCCTCTTCCTAATGTTAAGTATGTTTCCTTTTTGTTTCTATTTTCTCTAAAACTTCATTGTTACTTATATGTTCGGTCCATGGTACTATCAGAATCTTTGTGTAGACCCACATTTCTGTTATGTCAAGTCTCTTTGAAGAGACTGTCCAGCATTCGCTGCTATATATGAGGACAAAGTTTTACAATAAACGTTTTTTAATCTGTTCAAACGTTCCTCTTTTTAATCATTTCACCCCCAAACAAGGCAATAAATCCACTAGGACACAAGAGGTTATTGAGTATGAAAGAATATGAAGAAAAAACATTATTAAAGAGAGGGGACAATAAAAGAACAGTCATTACGAAAACAAAAGATAACGATTGACATTGCATTTAATTTTTGAAGATCAAAATTGACTGGAAAGCAAGAAGCCAGAAGAGAATTCCACAAGTGAGAAGTGCGAAGTGTTAGCATAGAACTTACGGTTACATTTAGATCTAGCTATTTGAAGTGTAAAATGATGAGACATAGCTGCCAATCTAGTACTGCGCTTAAATTCGTTAAGACGATGTACTAAATAGTATAATGATCAGAAGAGAATCGTAATCCGTATAGTAGTAGAGTAGAGAGAGTGAACGTATAGCAATAGTGGATAGACAAGACGAGCGAACAGTAATCATTACGCTATTTCGTATTTATTCACTTCCTTTATGGTCACGTGATCTACTTAATAATGGAATCGCCCGTGTTACTCACTGGAGATCTAGTAAGTGTCGGCAACGACACTTACTCTTATACGACAACTTGAAAGCAAGAAGCCGGAAGAGAGTTCCACGGGAGAGAAGTGTGAGAGAAGAAACTATTAGCATAGAACTTACGGCTACATTTAGCCACTTCATCTGTAAATTAAGAGACCTCGCCACCAATCTAGTACAGCGCTTAAATTCATAATGTCTACGTACCATAGAGCAAAGTGATATTTATTCTGCTATGTACAGAAATGTGGCACAAGGCGAAATGGAGATTGGGAAAAAAAGGACGGTCTTCTTTTGTTTTAACATTAAACTTAGCTAGCCACAAACACTGACTCAAACATACAACAATATTCCTCATTATTCGGACTATTGTCATCATCTTTGTCGCCATATTTATTACAACGTTTCGGCTGTTGTACGCTCCGTCCTTCTTCAGCCAAAACGTTGTAATAAATATGGCGACGAAGATGAGGACAATAGTCCGAATAATGTAAATAGTGTACATAATACCTCATCTCAGAAATATAGACAGATACTGAACAATATTCCTTACACCAAAACAACACATTCTTACCTACCTTTCTTACTACATTCACCATAATACCACATTGTCTCCATGAAAGTCCTAACTAGTCGCCTTATGTACAATTCATTGTCTGTCTCAATAAAGCAACAATTTAAAAACTAGACTCAATGTGTATTTACAATATGAACATAAAACTATTTACAAGAAACTAGACAAAATAATGTTAATAATACCCCCCACCCCCCACCAATCTCTAAATGTGACTGAAACATTTGTTAACTAGACGAAATTAATGCGGGACTTTAATAATATAAAAACAATCATTCATCCCAAACACTCACTCAGACATAACACATACGAAAATCACACACGAAACGAAAGGCGCCCCGCATCCACCAGATAACTGACATCACTGATCACCTAACGAGGTCAGTGATGCCATAGAGGGAAGTAATATTTATTTTGTTATATACAGCAATGTGGCACATGGCCGAAGGGGGATTGGGGAAAGGACGGTCTTCTTCTGTCTTAACTATAACTTAGCTAGCCACAAACACTGACCCAATCGCACCAACAATATTCCTTACACCAAAACAACACATTCATACGTACCTTTCTTTACTACATTCACCATAATACCTCACTGTCTCTATGAAAATACTAACTAGTTCCCATATTTAGAATTCATTGTCTGAGTCGGGGGATAAAACAACAATTTTAAAAACTATCCCCAATGAGCGGGAAGTTTCATAATTACCATGAAAATATTTATAGAGAATGTGTACCGTTCTCTATAAATATTTACGCTATGTTACGCCGGTGGGAAAGTAACTGATGCTGAGGTGCCAGGTCAGGACCAATAACACTGTAGATTCTTCTTTAAATTCTATCAAGAATCTTTAAATACATAGCAGAAGCACCAGATCAGATGCAACAAATATTCAATGCATAGCCAAATAGCAAACTTATAAATGTGTAAGATAGATCCTGGCGAAAATAATTAGCTTAGTCAGGTACAAGGCTGCAGATGTAAGGAGCTTAGAGACGATTGAACTCATTATACAGTAGTTAAGAGCTGCAAAATACACAAAAATAGAAAATGGATTAAGTCAAGGATACATTTCTCACCGCATTTATTTAATCTATCCAATGAGATGCTCCTCAGTGAACTAGAAGACCTACCAGGATTTATTATTGACGGACATAATCTTAACAACATGTAAACAGATAATACTTTTTTGACGGCAAACTCAGAAATAAAACTGAAAAAACTATTAGAAAATGTAGTAAAGGAAAGCAAGAAGAAAGGACTAACTGTAAAAAGACAGATTATATGGTCGTCAGCAAAAGAGACATCTCTTAGTCTGAGCTACGTATTGGGGACGCACATTTTACTCACATCACATACTTTGGACCAAAAAGGTTTTCACATTCTTTTGTTACACACATCATTGCCTTTGTCACTTGTATACCCTTCTTATTAATACAGTATCATTTGTTTGTACATCTATAAATTCCTGTTTCTTTTCATTTATTCACGTGGACTCACATAAGGAGTTCGCCATTTTTGTTGTGGATATTTCAGGAGACACGTGTTATTTCTCAACCTAAACACCAACGTTATTAACCGCCCACAACAAAGAGAATAATTTAAGTAACACAGATGTGGTTCTACAGAAAGATGCTGATAATACCATGGACGGAAGCAAATAGAAAGTTTTAGGAAAAAAGGAAACAAAAAGAATAATTATACACGAAATTAGAGAGAGACGGTTGACACATAAGGAGAAAAGAAGACCTGGAAAATTTGATACTCACAGGACATATTGAAGACGAATGAGAGAATTTGAAGTAGTGAATAAACTTACCTAATGCGCACAGAATAGGGAGAGAGAAAGATAGTAAAAAGATGAACATCTAGAAACGACATGAAGTTATGGAGAGCCATAGAAGAAGAAGAAGAAGAAGAAGAAGAAGAAGAAGAAGAAGAAGAAAAGAAGAAGATAACACTCAACACTTGTAAATGCAGCAAAGTCCTTGAATACTAATGATTACTGACGCAGTTTAAGACGTCATCGTTTATGCCGGTGTGTTTTAAACACATTGTAGGGATAACCTAATTCTTTTGAACTCGAAAGACCAGTTTTATAAATCGAGAAATTTATGGAAGCATTTATACAATCTGGCAGAACAAGATCCGTGAGAAAATAATTTTCCTCAGACTATTTCAGAAAATCTACATTTGTAAAAAGGTATTGAAATGATATTTTTTACAGCTTAGGTATTGAGCACTTTCTTTTCTTTTTCTAGAACAGTTCATTTTTGGATAAACTATGTTCCGTAATTAATTTGAGTGAGTGAAGATTTCATGGAATTTTTGATAGTGCTATTAATTTTCTTGCTAAAATAATATCTTTGACCTGGATTTTTTCAAATATTTTACTTTCTTAAAAGAAATATTCCTTTCTCAAAACAACATACTTTTGCATGACGATACAAAATTTGATTAAAAAATTGCAAGAAAACGGTTAACTTATTACTGTTAATAATAAATAAATAAAATAAATAATTAAAAAAATAAATAAACAAAATAAAACAAAATAAAAATACATAAAAATAAATAAATGATAATTACATAAAATAAAAAT